>CM041218.1:27584324-27711135 GCA_023065735.1 Coffea humblotiana
AATTATTGGGGTTATAAGGTGCAACTGACCGAAACAATTCCACGTGAATACCGTATCCTTTTAATGTGTGTTTATTTCTGTAAAATGATAAATGTCTCATTTTAATGTGCCAATGTGAAACCTTGAACCATATGTACGTTATGCTCAATTTACTTGATTTATTAGAACTGCTTTTGTGTTTTAGAACCTCACTGGGCTGTTTAGCTCATTCCACGCTTTTGTTTTCCTTAACAGGGTTCAAAACCGAGAGTGCTCACGAATAGTACTAAATTGTTTTCTTTTGGATATTTCAAGTTGTATTATAGTAATGACTGTAGTACGTATTCTCTTGAGTTGTATTTATGCTTGAAGGTTAGCAAATTTTAAGTATTAATGTTTTGGAGTACTTTAAATGTATATTGAAATTGTTCGAAGTATTTCTAGCTTTTGAATTATGGATTGTAGTGAGCCCCAGCGAGAGTTGGGCAGGCGTTCCGCAGATACCCTAGGGTTCGCCCTAGGGAGAAGTGGGGGCGTCACAACCACACCATCCATTCTCTCAATATATCTAGGTACCTGTTGCATGTTGAATTTGAGTGAAGAAAAGAGGATTTTTGCTAGAGAAAACCTTACTTGAAGACTGATTTCTTGCTGGAAATTTTCATCTTTGGCCAAGGGGAAAAGAGAGCTTAGTTTCACAGCTTTTCACTCAAAATTTTGGAGGAATTTTACTACGAGTTCATGATATATGTCTCATCTCTTTCTTTATATGATATGTAGTATGTTTTACCTTTAAATCTATTGGCAAGTTGGTGACTTTGGATGAAAACTTGAAGAAACTTGCTGGAATTTTCTGTTGGAACCCGTGGGAGAGAAGTTGAGATTTTTCTAACTTTATATCTAAAACTTTGGTTGTAAGTTGACATATCTTGACTCCATATTTCTTAAAACACTTCAATCTTAGCAAGCATGTGAGTTTTTATGATGAAAAGCTTGACTTTTGTGGCTGGAATTCTTGTTTGGAGAACTGCATGGCTGCTGGAAAATTTCCAGCTTAGCCAATAATGAATCTTCTAGTTTTGACCTGGGTGTTTTGGTGGAAATTAACTAGAAGATCATGTTATGTACCTTGTTTATGTTGTATTATGGTTGTATGCAAGTTTTCTTTGGTGAAAATTTGATTAATGGGGTTGAACTGAGGATAAAATGACTGATGAACTATATACTAGCTTGATGTAAATATGGTCTAAAACTGGAATTTGATGAGAAGTTTTTGTTGGATTTCGAAGCTACATAATATTGCAATGTTTATGTGAATACATGTCGAATTTGGTTGATGTTTGATGCATTAAATGAAATGTTGGTGAAGATATACAGTTGGAAACTTCAACTTTGAACCCAAGAATGCTGTTATGTTTTTCCAAGCTTAGATTTCATCTTGTAACCTGAAATTTATGCATATATTGATAAAAAAAAATGTCCCTACTCCTCTATTTTACGTTGTGCATTGATTGTCCTGATTTGGGAGGAAAAGATTAAATCTTAGAAAAGAAATGGTAGCTAGTTGAGTGTGCAAAACTGTTTGGCAGATTTGGGTTGATTGGATGATTCTGATTGTATTGCTTACTTTCTTTAGAAATTTTAACTCAATCTTAACCAAAAACGATCTATAACAGAATGATCATAAAATATACATTAAATTTGAGGAAGTTTACACAAGGAAATAGCAAACTAAAATAAGAAACTTGACTACCCCTTGCTGGAAAACTATTTCTAACCATTTTAAACAAATGCTTAGGTTTTGAGTTTAACTTTGAATTCAAAAATGGAACTTGAACCCAAAACTGACCAAAAGCCCTTCAAACCATCTTATAACAGTTTTACTTGTGAAAATTCATCCAAAATACAAGACGAAATCAAGGAAGTTCATAGGAATACTAAGATGCCAATCTCTAGGGAATTTATCAACTTACAACTTTGATTTTTAAAATGATCCTTAGAACCTAAATCCCAACCTTCATTATAAAATATAAATTGCCATATAACCACTATACCTTACTTTATTTTGGTAAAATATGGAACTTTAAGGCTTGAAAAATTAAAGCTACCTAGACTCTGAACCTTGGATGTAGTAGAATAAGATAAATATTAAGATCATCCTCTATATAAGGATGCATTTAAACATCTCGAACTATACCTATATGCACCTATATACATTTAGCTAAAATCATCATGTGAACCTTAACTTCACTATTGGGAAAAATAGTAAATAAACTAATAAATCCATAACTATCTCAGGAACCGAGAAAGAACTAGAGGAGGGTCCGAGCACCGAGTAGTCAACTCAAATTGCTTTGGGTGAGTGTTCTACATTTGTTTGTAATGATTGAATATTTGATGAATGATAAATGTTAAGTGCCTAGTTGACTGATACTTGTTGGATTATTGACGTTTGAATTGTTTAGAGTGAAAATTGACAATTGCTACTGTTTTATTGAAAGGCGAGCGCATACTTTATTGCACTCGACCTAAGTGAATTGTGGACATGATAAATGCCTGATTGTTACTAGAATTGTGCATGAATGTAAGCCGATTGTGTACTTTATCACAATAACTGAATTGGGCCCAAACCCCACTATTGGACAGTCTATTTGAGCCAGTAGTGGGCTTGGTCGAGTAGGCTGGAAGACTTTGGACACTGAAATGTTTGGTATACTCAAGTATTACCCCCTTACTGAGATGCCTATTGGAGTGATGAAGTGATTAATGGGGATTGTTTCTTGTTCTAGACGATATAAGGAGGAGATTGGTAGAGTGTGAAGTGATTGCAAGAAGTTGTACAATGAATTACTAAACGGAGCTAAATGCTACGTCTGGAAACGGACGAGAGCCACCTCTAGAGTCTGTATCAATACCGTATCCTTTGATATTAATTGTGCTATCTGTTGAGAATTAATTCATGAATTATCCTGTTATTAATTGATTGGTTATTCCTCTAATGTTACTGAACGAGTGAAATTGTGTGTTTAAGGTCACCTGTTTTCTTAGAACCTCACTGGGCAAACCTTACTCCTTTAGTTTGTTTTCCTTAACAGGGGTTGGGAATGCAGAACTGGGGAATAGTGAAATCGAGAACTGAAGTCTTGCTTTAAGAAAATTGCCATTCTATTCGTACTTAGTGAATTGGTTGAATAACTTTACTTTTTTTTTTTGGGATGTACTTAAGAAACTTATGTTTTAATCTAGTTGGTGATGTATTTAAGAATGAATGTTCAGATGTATAATGCAAATATTATCTCTGAAGTTAATGTGAGTGAGTGAGTCCTGACGAGAGTCAGGCAGACAATCCACTAAACTTTAGGGTTCGCCCTAGGGGGTGGTGGGGTCATCAAACAAAAAACCGAAATACACTCGGGAAAAATTCTGTCAAAAGCTGAAACAACACCAGTTAGGAGTATTTTGGTTATTTCTCAACCTAACGAGATCCAAATGATATGATTCTTGATGCATTGGAAAGTTAATTCAAAGAGCTACAATTTTATGCTTTGTGCATGAGCTAATTTAGCTTGCATCATCAAGAAAATTGCAGTTGAATTTGATCAAAAAATAGAGCAAAGCTGAGATTTGAGCAAAAAGTGCAAAATTGTATAACATAAAGAATCGCAAGGCAGAGCCATGAGGTGTACCTCGCAAATCCCTAAGTGAACACTGCAAGTTGATCCTGCAACTTGCACTCATTTCACACTGTTTTGTGGACGAATTTTCTTCATAGAATCTGGTGGGATCCAGTTAAACTTGAGTTGGAAAAGTGAAGAATAACTTTATGACCACATGATGAGCACATTTCCTTCTTCAAAAACATCTATAAATACCCCTTGTATCTCATTGATTTGAGCATCTTGTATCTTGAAACATCTTGTAGTACTAAATATAATAGAGTAGAAATACAGATAGAAGTAGTTTTAGCTCTAGTTTCATATTGTGAGTTTCAAGGTTAGTTTAAGAGTATTCAGAGGAAGGTGAAAATACGGGAAAAATACACTTTTCATCCCCAATGTGTAGGGTGTTAAACAATTTCATCCCTAAAGTTTCAGTCAAAACACATTTCATCCTCGTAGTTTTATAATTTCAACCACCTTCATCCCTAAAGTTTCGTGCAAACATATTTCAACCTCATAGTTTCATAAATTTGACCAATTAAAAACAATTGAAAGATTGTTAACAAATTTGGACCGAATATCATCATATGACGACCATGTCCTATTAATAATTGTATTGTTGGTACTTAATTTGATCATTGATCAACTTATATAAATAATAATGAGTGTGTTAGGATAAGAAACTATTTTCTTTTTTAAATTTGTGATATGATGTATGTGAGATTAAAAAAATAGATTAGGTGATAGATAGACAACTTGAAAAACATGTATGTGATGCAACAAAACAAAGTTTTGCAAATAAATGACAATCTAAACAATTGTTTCTCTAAGGTTAATATTTTTCTCCAATTGGCTGCAATGGGATTGTTTGAAAAATTTATCCAATTGGCTATAATGGGGTTATTTCTTCTCCACAACTTTGTTTTCTCTTGATCTTTTTGTTCAATTTGTGATTAGGAAGAGAGCAACGGTGGCTGAAAAATTTTCAGTTTTTTTAAATAAGAAAATTAATTAATTAAAAACGATTTTGAGGTTTTGCTGATCTAGCGTTTTTTGTATTTTGCTAATAGGCATGCCATGGTCAAGCGATGATATTCCATTCGAATTGCTTGACAATCCATCAATTGTGCTTAATTGGTCAAATTTATGAACTTATGAGGACAAAATGTGTTTGCATGAAACTTTAAGGATGAAATTGTTCAAAATTATAAAATTATGAGGATGAAATGTGTTTTGATTGAAACTTTATGGATGAAATTATCCAACACTCCAAACAATGGGGATGAAAAATGCATTTTTCCTGTGAAAACAGTCTTGTACCAAGTTTATTTGAGAGATCAACTTGTGAAGGAATACATGGATTCAACCTTCAAGATATTGAATAAAAATTTTTCTTCCTAAACTTTGTCTCTTATTCTTATTTGTCATGCTTTGTTACAACTTTGTTTCATGCTTAGATGTTCTTAATATAATGTCTAGCTAAGTTTTTTCATATCCTAGCATGAAGATGAACTTATTATAGTTTTAATGTTAAGTTGTTAGGGAATGGTTATGCTTTTTTATGATTTGTTAGTTTGAGAACTTGTACTTAAGCTTTATAGTTGTTTGGTCATCAACTATGAATGATTTCATAATTGTTGAACAGTAAAAGTTACCTTCAAATAGATCTAAGTTCTTAAACGCTAGCCTTATTCTTATAAAAGTAGTGAATAATGGTTAGTTGAATTCATACAATAATTTCATTGAGTTTATTTAACTTGTTTCTTACCTATTCTCTTTGAACATAGGTGAAGGATGATTCAAGGAGTTAAAGAAATTGGCGAAAGTAATTTCTAGAGGAATTAGCCAAAACGGTTTCTCTTAAGAATGTCCATTGGTGAAAGCAAGGACATACATTTGGAAGTTATTCCTTAACAATTCATGGAAGTATAAGCATAATCACCTTAACTAACTTCTAATATTGACATAACAAGGGATTCTAATCTCTAGGATCCTCTCACTTAATCTTTAAGCAATTCTAATCTAACTTGTCTTTATTTTTATTTATTTTCTTGCAACATACTACATATATGGTTGAGTTTATCACCTAATGACCGATTTTATATTTATTGTTTATGTCATATGGCCAGTTGTACCGCCTAAACTAATATCTTCCATGGCCGGTTGTACCGCTAATATCTTCCATAGCCGGTTGTACCGCCTAGTTAACTTTCATTGTTTTTACATCCTTAAACTTTGATGGTCAAAATAACAAAGCAAGTAATTAAACTTAGATGATTGCCACATTCTAAGTTCCTGTGGGATCGACACCTATTATTTCTATACTCAATAAATAAACCATGCACCTGAGGAAATATTGTAATATGGTTTTAAAGTTTATAGTGTGTAAGAATATCACTATCAATACTGTCAAATAATGAAGATTTTCTTGAAGTTGTGATTGGATTTGGTGTGATTTAATCAAGTTGTCCGTGTATCCAGCTTGTGATAGTGATTCATGTGAGGTCTAATGCAAGAAATTTGATAGGCTATATCTACATAAGTGTTAGCTCTCTACCAAAAATAAAACTCACAAGATGATAAAAATATGAAGAACTCTTGTACTTGCAACTAGAATTTTCAGCCGAGAGAGAGAGACAGAGACAAAGATAGAGATAGAGAATTTTGTCTCTCCTAGAAGGCCGAAACTTGTGACAGCCCCACCTTCCCCTAAGGCGAACCAAAGGGGTTGGCGGACCGCCTGCCCAGCTCTCGCCAGGACTACGAAGTCGAATCACACAAACCCTAGATTACGCGCGATCGAACCCAAAGAAAACAAACACTCGGAGACTACTAAGCCGATCACACACAACTAAAATATTCCAAATGATTACAAGTAGCATCTCAAACGAATACACCTAATATACATGCTTAAACACTTACGTACATACATAGAAAGCTTTTACAAGTCAAAACGTGATACTTGATAAAAGCAACTAGGGTTTTGATTACAAAAGAGCGTAACAAAATAACAGGTACACTAGCTTGACACTTTTTTCAAGATCGTGGTTTAAAAGTGTTATTCCCTGCAAGGAAAACAAAGATAACGGGAAGGGGGTGAGCTTACGCTCAATGAGGTACCAAAAGTACAGGTAGTCATGAATCATGGCATTTCACCTTTTTCAATTATGCAGTTACACACACCAGATAGGGAAATAAATAAACATTTCAAAGAGAAAGGATACAGGTGGCTCTCAGGAGCCAAAGTTCCCATTGCTTCACCGGAGCTTGATCAAATAGTAGTCGACACCCCGTCAACTTTCAAATAAAGTAACCCGTCCAGTAGAGCACCACTTTCACACCGATTCCGTCCACCAAACATCCCCCTCACCGGGCCCGAACACCTCACAGTTACAGTGGTTGGTAATACTCGAGTATACCGGAAATCCAGAGTCTTCATTACCCAGAGATTTCCTAGAAGTGGACTACCGTGGTTCGTTATCTAATCGACCAGCCCTTGCCGGCTCGACTCGAGTAACTAGCCCCCGGCATTGAGCTCAAAGGTCATAGAATGGTCGTTGGACTTAACCCTCCAAACGACATCAACCAATACAGAGAACAGGTACAAATAACAAATACAGAGAACAAGTACAGGTTCATACAGTATACAGGAACCAGAAAACCCAGATGAGAGAAACGAGTGTGATAAAGTACACCCTCGTTTCATACGAAGTATACAAAAGTCACAGATAATCAAGTTGCAAGTTCAGATGAATCAGATAAGCACCAATTTAAGGGAATGGTACACTCACCAGTTCACACAAACAACTTCAAACGTTTTCTCCTGAAGTACTCGGATCACCGGCACGTCCTAAACCACCAAGGTAAAACAATTGAGACTCGATTACGAGTCATAAGCCTGACCAAGTAAATTACCAAAGCAATACAGAAGCATAGGTTTTGAGTGAAAAGTAGTAGTAGGTCCTAAAGACATGAACGATCCCAAAACCCTTTGCTTCTACCCAAAACCATGCCTACAATGATCTACTAACTCCAAACATAAGGTGCAAAATGAAGGTAAGAATAATTCTAGAAAAACAGGATTTTCCAGTTTTGTGCACCCTCATTGGAAAAATCATATCTCACAAGTCTTAAGTCCAAAATTGATAAAATTTATACCGTCGGAAAATACACTCAAAGGTGTATAATTTCTCAGAAGACACATGTTTAAGATTCATACTACAAGTCGGTCAAATTCGAGCCTCAAAACGCAGCTTCATCCAGTCCAAGACAGAACAGGTATGTAATTGCAGTCAACTTTGAAAAATCACTATAATTCGTACAAACAGAAACAGGATCTGAAATTTTTACGGTTTATAGTCCTATGAGTCTAGTTTAAAACGCAACAAACGGAACTCAATTCTGATATTTCTACAACCAGATATAGTAAATTTCCCAAGACTGCTCAAAGGTTCCTGCGAAAATTTTGACAGCACTTCCCTTGTTTTTCCTTACTTTTCCATCCTACAAACAACACCAAATTCCAACTCAAACCAACCACAATTACACATACAATTCATAGGCAGTAAAACACATCTAATGAGGGCCACAATACCCTTCAAATGAGCCAATTGATAGCTCCAAAATCAATCACAATTACTCCACATCTTAAGTTACAAATATTAGGTCAAGCAAAGAATATTCTGGAATCATCAAGTTCCACGCACCTTTTGGCATAACAACCACAACTGAAGCTACACTTGTCCGATTGAGACGAATCTTATGGCGTTTCGAAGCCAAGACATATACCTACATTACTTATGAAGACCTCCAAAGCCAAATCATGCATTTTCATGGTCAAAAATTGAAATTCCAGAGAGAACAGAAAACTGTCCGTGAAACAAGGCTTGTGGGCAGTCAAGGGTATTTTGGTCATTTCACAGGTTACAGTGCTCCGATTGAGCTGAAATTTTACCAGTAGCTAGCTAACGCAAATACCTACAACTTTCATGTTTTGAGCAAGGGCTGATTCGGTCTCTCTCAAGGTCGAACATACAGTGCAAAAACAGGGCAGATTACTTCCATATAGAAACCCTAAGCTGGAATTTTCCGCAATTCACCACAATTAACATATAATAAATCCAACTTACACCATTTTAAGCCATCAATCCAAGTCAACTATGATTATCATATGAAATCAGAAAAATTCCCAAGAAAATAATAAATTCACCAAACTTCACTTTAATTCACAAAATCATCCATAAACTAAGCTCCTTAACCGATATAAGCCACTAATTTGCAATTATTATGGACAAAAGTTGAGTTTCAAGTAAAAATACCTTAACCTCAAGAAAGAGAGCAACTTAGGGCTTTTCTTTGCAAAATCACTCCACAAGCACCTTTGATCTTACTTAATAAGCAATTCCTACGGAGGAAATCGGATTTTTATCGGTTGATTTGCAAGATTTGGACAAGAAATTGAAGCTAAAGGTTGCAACTCTCTCACTTTTTTTCTCCTTGAATTTTCGGCCAAGAAACTTAAGGAATGAAGATGATTTTTGGTCAATTTTTGCTTTTGGTAAAGTTGTAAGAAAGTTAGGTAAAACTTGGCCCAATAAGAATGCGACACGTGTCACCTTTTTTTGATCTTTTCCTTATCCTTTAGCTCACTAATGACCAAGCATCTAACCAACCTCTAATTATCTCTTAGCACTCAGTAATTTAATGCCTTACTGCACAACTTAACCTAATTGGCCGAATTTCTCTCACTTAACGCACTAGCGGGTCCCACCTCCGCTATTCGCTCCAATTTTCTCGTGAACTCACTTATACTAGGAAAATGACTTAAAAACTATATTTACTTATAAAATATATGTAAAATGAATATAATAAAGAAAATATAGAAATTATGTGCACGCAAATCGATAAAACCCTAAAACCAGATTTTTTTTTTCCGAGTTCTCACAAAACTTCTTTCTTTCATTCATTTAATTTTCCCTAAAATCTCACACACTTTTGCATGAAGTTATCTCTTGCTAACTTAAGCAATAAGGATATATATAGACAGATAAAGAATTTAATTCCAATTTGAAACACATAACCAGTTTTCATTTTCTAATACAACTTTTATTTTAGAAAGCTTATCTTTATTTACTCAATAAGTTCCTCGAGTTTGAGTCCCACAATAATTAAACTATATGTTTTACAAGCTTATCATTCAAATTCTTATTTGAATATCTTTTAATCTTACATAAGAAACTCTTAGTATGTGTGATCCATTGGGTTCTCTAATACATTGTCAATAAGTAGAAGATAGAATTCTTAACAATAAAAACTAGATAAATTGAACTCTTCTAATTTATCATTTATTAAATTTAATTAACTAACTTATATTTATAGATAAAAAATAGCTTCTAACAAAGTATCATGACCACCTAATTATAGATAAGAGTCAAGTACATGACTACACCTTTCCATACATATATACCACATAATTATTATCTTTCACCATACTTATCTCACATAAATTCAAAGTATGAAATATATGCCAACTCTAATGTGATTAATGGTTTATTTGTTACCAAAATATAACTCTCAATGAATAGATACTTAGATACAACAATCTAAAATCTTTCCACTTAGTTAAGATTTATTAGGTTATACTTTAATAAGTGGCCATTAATGAAATAACTCCTCTATTGTTAAAAGTGGTGAATCTTTATAGATTATTCACTATCCTTCCAAGTTTCATGCTATTTCCAATCGATAATGATATGGCTATCCTATGATGGCAAAATGACTAAGAGAGTCAAAGTATAACAATTCACACTATAAATACTATACAAATCTTAAGTAGTTGGATCACTTATACATACGGTATATGGAGAATATATCATTAACACTCAAATAGCTACTCATTTGATATTCTCCATGAGGATCAATCTTGTGAATTTAATCGTTCTATCAAGCACTTGCATAACTAGGTTTGAAGTCACTACATCATAGTAAATGAGATTTACTACTTTCTTCAAAGGAAACAAACATAGTATCTGCTAGTCTATTTGTGTTAATAGTATTTCATTTATAATACTATGACTAGAGATCTTTAAGAATAAACTTTAGCTAAATGTATATTATTATTATAACACTTATAATTACATGTATCTCAATATACATTTATTGTAGGGACTTTATCTATTTAGTTGAAATAATGATATAATTAATAATATAAAATGTAATTCATTACACATAAATAGTTAAAGTAAACCAATAAATCCTAAGTATCAGAGGATACATACTAACAGATCTTTAATAACATAATTGGATGGTAGGGGGTTGCTTAGATTGTTTGTAAAATTGGTATTTAAGGTTAATGTTGCTGATTTTATTGTTGATGGTTGCTTTAACTTAACCTTGTTATTTGCTACTCTTTCTAGTGCTATTATTTCATAGGTTTAGCAAGGATTTTGGTCATTTGGGGAGGACGCAAATGGAACATGTTGGTCCTAGTCAAATTCAAGAAACTTTGAGGTGAGTCTGCTTATGAGCTTTTGTTAAAATAAGTATGCTAAATCATTTAGGTTTTCTATAACTTGGCAACATGGTTTTTTAGTGAAAGTTGTCATATTTTATGTCAAAATTTTTTCAAAGATGACTTCCAATTAACGATATTTTCCATAAGTTTTTGGCACATTGTCCATCTATGTGTCATTATTGTGATTCACCCTTACGGGATGTGTTAAGCATATTTTCTCCTAAGATTGTTCTCCTGATCAAGTTTGGTCCTTTTTTAAGAATCTTTTGAAGTTCTTAGTGTAAGGGTAGAGAATGAATGGTCGACACTTGACTTGGTGGGTTTCTAAGACTTCGAATAAATTTGTTATGTGGTTATTTTCTATAGTTCCATTGTTCATGCTTTGGGCATTGTTGGAAGGCTTGAGACTTAGCTAAATTTGAAGGTTGAAAAATAAGAGTTGAGTAGGTTTGTTATGTGATTTTTTATTACTTGGTTGCTTTATTTTTGGCCGTTTTTCCTTCTCATCAATTTGTTGGTAGTACTTGGATTTAATTGGTCGATTCAAGAGTTGGTATAAAACAGCATTTGAAGAGTTAGCCCATACATTGATCATTTTTTAATTATCTAGCTATTAAATTGAATAAAAGTGGATGTTGTAAAGATAATTTGGGATATAGTGGATAGTTGTGTGATCTCCAAGATAGTTTAATGGCAGAAGGGAGAGCTATTCTTTTAGGATTTTAGCTGTGTTGCGCTTGGATTTTAGAATATTATCCTTGGATCTGATCAACAAATATGGGTATTTTAAAGAAGGAATTTTTTACTTCTTTTCTCTGTTTGATTGTTTCTTTTTCTTATATTATTCTTTCATATTCACATTTTTTAGAGAAGCAACTATGGTTGCTAATGCCTTGGCTAATTGAGAATTACAAGATAAATATTTCTCATTATATTGAGGGTTGTCTAAGTCTTACTAGTGCTCTTAAAGGCTTGCTTCATGCAAATTTGATAGGTATGTAACTTTCGATTTTCTTATGAGAGGTAAGATTTTATGTCCCCCTTCTTTGTGTTCTTGTTACTGTATGTTTTAATAACATGGGTAACCAAACCTACTTGCTAGAAATGATTAGCGGTTTATGCATACTTTTTTTTAGTAGTTTATACATACATGTATACATTATTCTATTATATATATACATACACATATATATATATATATACATACACACATACGTGCACACACACAAAAACACTCAAAAGAGAATTAAAAGTGAAGAAGAGATAGTGAATATGAGTGTGTTAAAGAGTATGTACATATATATGCATTTTGCTAACTTTTCCCACAACAAAATTTATGTTATTGTATTTCTCTCTTGTTGTTCTTGTCATCAAAATTTTAATATTTTTCTTTTATGAATACATCTCATTTCAATTTAAAATAAGAAAGATATGCTCTCATTTAGTTTATCTTAGCTGAAATTACCTTATTATAGTGCAAAAATTTGTGGAGAAAAATAAAATTTTGTTCTCTAATGCTTGGTTTATATGTCAAGCAGCTCCCAATTAATTCAAACATAACAAAATTATGATCTTCAACGTTTTTGACTTTAGACAAATCTAGGACAATTAATGAAATATCAAAATTAATAACCATAGAATCAAATTTCTTAAAGTCAAACATTTTGACTTTGTATTTTTGGTTCCTTAACATTTGGAGTTTTGATCAATATGATCCTCTAGATTTCAATAATTATAGTTAGTGTTTAAAATGGAATAAAATATGAATCAAATTAATTATATGACATATGGGTTTCTTACTAGCTCCTCACAAATATCTCTAAAAAGCAATTCTACTATCCATTAGCCTAAAGAGAATATCTTTATTTGTTACCATTAGATAATAATATACAACTAATATATAGAATAAAAATTAGCGGCACATGAGGAGAATTTTGATTTAATACGTAACTTCTGTTCTAACTATTATTCACAGATTCTTGCATGACTCGTGGACATGGGCTTCAAATGATTGTACTTAGGACTTGTGATTAGAATAATTAGTGAAGCTAAATATTGATACAAAGTGCTTTTAGGAATTTTTTGAAAACATCCTTGTGTGTGGGTGCGTAGCATGCCAATTACTCCATGAACCTGCCAATGATCAATAAACACACTAGGCAAGTCAAGGTAAGTATAGTTAGTCAAAAGAAACTTAAAAGTGCCACTAATTGTACTTATAACTAACCCACTCTCACTCGTTTTGACACACAAATTCAATTCTTTTTCTTTCTCACTCAAATCACTTGATTTTTCATTCTTTTTTCTTTCTTTGCACTTCCCTCGAATTTTACCTCTTGCTCACCCTCAAATTCTACATCATTACTCACATTCTCATTTAGTACATCATTTTTCTCACATAAATTCTCTCCAACACACACTTTCATATACATATATATGTGTGTGTGTGTTTACATACTCTTTAACACACACATATTGTGACGACCCAACCTTTCCTTAGGGCGTACCCAAGGGTTTGGCGGACCGCCTGCCTAGCTCTCGCCAGGACTCACTCAATCAACTCTCAAGATTAATCATTCAAGCCTCTAAAATAACATTTAAGTTCTATCATTCAACCAAAATGCAAACTTATTTACAACCCAAAAGCCAAATGTATGATACAACGTCAAATGTCAAAATATATCCTATCAACCAAAAGTATAAGTACAAGAGGGTTACACACTCTAGTTCACATTCAATTGCTTCGGACCTCCATTCCTATAAGGAAAACAAAAACTAAAGAAATGATCTAAAAGCCCAGTGAGGTTCCTAAACAAGCAATCAGGTAGGGAAACCATGGAAACATTACATTTAACAATTTGCATACTTTGCACAGTAATAACCAGTCTGTGACTACCCCACCTCCCCCTAGGGTGTACCCTAGGATTTAGCGAGCCGCCTGCCCAACTCTCGCCAGGACTCACTCACTAGCTTGAGAAAATAACATACATCCATAGGAATAAATACCAAAACGAGAACGTACACATTAATGCTCAAACCCAGATACAAGGCCTCTACATACCATAATACTTTAAAGTGCTACAAGTCAGTACAAACAACCCTAATCGGGTGTTAACGCGAGTACAACTTCAAAACTCAAAATTACTAGACTACACTAGTCGTTGCAACTCTTGCCTCACTCGTACCCCCTGTAAGAAAAACAAATGGCGTGGAATGAGCTAAAAGCCCAGTGAGGTTCCAAATATCAATTTAATCATCAAATAACGCATAAGCAGCACAATAGTGAAATAGTGTTCAAGACAGGTCAAGAGGTGAGTAATCATACTTCATATAGCCAAATAATAACTATTCACATTTCACAATAAGGATACAGTTGCTCATGTATCGGCTCCACCATAGCTTGATCGATTGGTAGTTGACACTCCGTCAACTTTCAAATGAGGAAACTAGTCCAGTAGAACACCACTTAACTCCAACCTCCGTCCACCGACCAACCCCCTTACCGGGCCCGAACTCCACAATAAACACTGGTGGTAATACTCGAGTATACCGATTAGTCGGGGAGGTAACTCTCCACTCGACAACACTAGATACCCATGGTTCGTTATCTAATCGACCAAGCCCTTGTCGGCTCGACTCGATTAACTAGCCAGTGGGGTTTGGGTTCCCAAGAAGTCGATGAGATAACATCTCCAATCGATTGAATCAAGATAAAAGTACGGAGACGGGAATGAGAGGTACCTCCCACTCGGATCGAGTGTGGTACATACTGCCGCTCCGCACTTACAAGTCAAACATAAGTATATCAAGTCGATTGCACCAATAAACAAATACATATCACATTAGGGCAAGTGCGATAAAGTACACCCTTGCCCGACCATACCAATCACATTTCATTCAATCACATTGGTCAAGTATTGAAAACAAGTGTCAAGTTCAATCAGGTATTTGGAAGCACTCACCAACAGATGCTGTGCCTTTACACGTTGGTTTTGGGTATTACTCCGCTCTTGGAGTTCAAATCTGCGAGAAAATATTGTTTAAGAGCATTGAAAAGTAACTAAGGCTCGAAACTTAAACATTTCATTTAACGAGAGTAATTGAGACTTATTTAGAGACTATTCGTAAAACCCTTGATCACTTTTCAAACGGTGAAATTTTGAAGCCATTATATGTGAAAAATGCCGTTTGGGTCGAAGAAATGAAAGAAACATATTTCTATCAGTTGTAAATTCCAAGGGTACAAGTTTCGGCCGAAATTCAACTTATATATCTCCACAAAAGGAAACTCGAATAACCTAGACAAATCGAGTTAGATTCGTCCTCAAAGTCTTACTCAAGATAAGCGTAACTGTACTTAAATCTCGCGTATAAATTTGGGCAGCACGCCCTTTGTGTTTACCAAATTTCCAGCCATTTATGGCTTCCTTCTTTTCCTTAATTCAGCCCCACAATACACACAAGTAAGGTTACCACAATAGCCCTTCCATTAGGCTCCAAAATCATCCAAGTACAACACAAGTGCAATAGTACAAGAAAATATCAATTTTGAAGACAAAAGCTAAATGGCAGATTTGGCATCTCGTAGTATTTTAGTCATAACCGGAGCTATGGTTATCGAATCGGGATGAATCTTATACCATTTCAAAGCTAAGACAGGGGGGAAAAACTTTCATGAAGGCCACTTAACCTAATTTATAGTTTATCTAAGTCGAATTTTCCAATCACAGCTCCAAAAGTTCATGATCAGTCTGGTTGTCAGCACTGCCTTTAACCAGAAATAACTCAGGCTACACAACTCCGTTTGGGGTGTTTTCAGAAGCGTTGGAAAGATAAAACATAGTGATACAAGTTTTGTGTTTTGGACAAAAGCTAATTGGATACGAATCAGGGTGAAAAACGCAGCCCAAACTGGTGAATTCACAAAACTGTTTACGAATTGCAGCTTGTGGCAGTAAGGGTATTTCGGTCATTTCACATTTTAAAGTGCTCCGATTGAGCTGAAATTTTACAGGAATCTTAATAACATCATTTTATACAACTTTCATGTTTTGAGCTAAGTCCAATTCGGCCTCCATCATGGCCGAATAGAACTGGGCAGAACAGGGCATCATGGAAGTTCAAATCTGGAATTTTATGAATTCATAGTGCAAACTTCACTTTTCTAACTTGAATCATTACTTCAACCTCCAAAACAAGATTATAAACACCATATACCATCTAAATAACAGGATTTATGATTGAAAAACTCCAAAACCCTAACTCAAATAAAGACCCTAACTCAAACAAAAACCACCATAAGCCTCAAAACCATGGAAATAACTATCATTAGCCACAAATATAGGTTGTTCTACAAAATTAGGCAAGGGTAGAGAAGCAATAAAAGAAGAGAGCTTTAATACCTCTTTAAGATGCTTACAAGTGCAAATCCTTCACCTTTCCTTTCAAAACTTTGGCACACCAAGCTTTCTAAGCTCTCAACTAGAAGATTAATCGGTTTGAAATCTTGTTTTTCACTCAATTTAGCTAGAAATCAATGTGGTATAAAGTAGTGGTTTCTCCCCTTTTTGTTCTTCTTGATTTCGGCCACAATGAGAAAAAATGAAAGAAAATGGAGTCCTAGAAGATTTAAGAAGGTTAGACTTAGTTTGGGTCAAAGTTAGGTGGATGCCATCCACTTGGCACCTTAAGATTTCATCTAATTTTTTTATCTTTTCCTTTCTTTTCCTAGTCAAATATTTCGGCCAATAAGAGCTATTTAAGGGCTGATATTTTGCACTAATATCATGAATATGTTCTAGTAAGAAAGTGGTAGTCAAAGTGTGCTCAATCAGTAGTGAACGGTATCCGTCGGCTCAAGCCGATTTTCTCTAAAATGCCTATACTAGGGTTTTAACCCCTAATTCACCAACTTATTATTATCACTTCTAATCACACATGTAATATTATCTAAAATATACTCTTAATCACTAAATTTAGTACACGCTTCGTACCGATTATTTATACTACGAAAAGACGTAAAAACCCTAGTTTGTCGTAGCGATGAAAGTAAAACGGAAACCCTTGATTCTATAATTATTTGTAACTATTTAGGAGGTGAATGTGTAGTAAAGCTATTGTAAAGTAATAATTTTCAAATTAAAGGAAATTTTAAGAAAAATATAAGGGATTTTACAACTCCATAGATTAAAATTAGGGTTTTAAGTAAAATATGAGGGATTTAAGGAAAACTTGTTAGTCACAAGCAAAACTAGGGTTTTGCGTACAAGTAGGGTTTCTAGTCTTTAAAACAAAACAATGTCTTAAAACGAAAATAAAATAAAGACACCATAATATTCTCGTTGAGACTAAAAAACAAATTATCCTAAAAGTCGGGGTATCACACAGTCATTCAAGAAATAAACACTCAATCATTGGAATGATACATGCTCACTTGGAACCATTCATTCAAGTCATTCATTCATTCATTCGCCAACCATTTTCCTTATCCCTCCGACATTAGAAAACGTTTGCAAGTGAAAACTCCTTCAGTGATCTTGTCATTCATTCATTGATATCATTGCATTGAATTCACTGGCCAGCTCTCCACCAGACTTCGTGGTAATACTCGAGTATACCAAACATTGTCCTAGGGTCACCAGCTGCCCGACCGAGTTTGCTTCTGGCTCGAGTCGACTGGCAACGAAGGGCAAGGGCTTAGTTCAGCCAAAAGACTTACATTCATGCACAAGTAGCATTCAATCATTTAATCATTGAAAATTTCACGTTCACTTAGGTTGAGTGCGATAAAGTACACACTCGCCTATCGAAAATTCATTTAATAATCATTAAAAAACATTTAACATTCAAGCAAACATTCACAACAATCACATAGTCATTGGAAGCACAATATGCAAAGAACACTCACCAGTTTAAGCAAAATAACGTCAAAAGATTCCTTCCGGATTATACCCTTGATCACCGACAAACCCTAAGAATAACCAAGAGAAAATATTATGGTTCAACTATCCAAAATTAGGTGAACCAAAGAAAATCCAAGTAACTACTAGTACAAAGGTGCAACTATGGTTTTGGAGTGAAAAGAGAACATTTAGACCCAAGGGATATGAGTAACCAAGAATTTCCTCATTCCAATTATAAACCAAGCTCAAAATGGTTTAACAACTCCAACTTAAAGTTGGAAATGAAAGTAAGGACAGTTTTAGGAAAACAAAATTTTTCCAGTTTTACGCGATGCTATTTGAAAAACCATATCTCAAGCTTCTTAAGTCCAAAATTTATAAACTTTATACCGTTGGAAAATATATTCAAAGGGTTACAATTTCTCCGAAGACACCTTCGCAAGATTCTGTCCACAAGTCAGTCAAAATCCAATCTCAGGTGGCTGCTTTATCCAGTAGAAAGACAGAACAAGAATGGAAATTCAGTCAAATTTGGAAAATCACAGATATTCATAGGAATTGAGAAAATTTTTGAAATTTTCACGGTTAAAAGAGCTATGAGTCTAGTTTCAAATGCCACAGATAGAATGCAATTTGAATTTTTCTACACCAAGATATGACAGATTTCCCAAGACTGCTCAGAGTCTCCTGTGGGAAATATTTCAGCAGCACTCCATTTGTGTTTACCAATTTTTCCAGCCATTTTCAAGGCTACAATCTCATAGTATAACAGCCCCAAATCAAGCTCACAAATTATAGGAGACAATTGGTACATATTCTAGATAGCAAAGACTAACCAAATTCAACGTCTACTTGATATATAAACAAATATACCCAAGCTGGAATTTTGAAACCCTAAGCTGGAAAATTCTACCAACTTCACAAATTCATGATATCTTCCATAAAACTTCCATATTCAAGTCATCTATCAAATAAAATGCAACATAAGAAAGGGAAGGAGAGTTTCTTAGCTTAATACCTTTAAACCTCAAGGAAAAATACAAAACCAAGGCTACCTATGCAAAATCACTCCACCTCAAGCTTCCTTGTCACCTTGTTGCACCTTTGTTCAGATTAGATTTGTGGTTCTTGTTGATTTTTTACTAAATCAAGGCAAGATCAAGATGATTTGTGAAGCTTTCTCCTCTCTTTTTTCTCTCTAAGGGTCGGCCAAAGAAGGAAGAAAATGAATAGGTTTTGAGGAGAATTTATAAGATAAAGACTAGAATGGTCTTTGGTCAAAGTTGGCTTGGTGGTTGACAAGTGTCATCCAACTATTTTGTCTTTCTTTTCCTATTCCTTAGTCAATAATGGTGGCTGACTTAAGGGTTAATTTAGGGGAAATTAAATGAAATAAAAACAAGGAGATTAGGGTAAGAAAGTATTGGTCAAGCGGTGTACTCAACCGGTAACAAACGGCGCACGTCGGTTGAAGCCTATTTCCCTTAACTCCCTTGTACTTTTGTTTTAATTTATGATTCAGTAACTTATTATTAGCACTTCTAATCACACACTTCCTCTTACCTAATACTCACTCTTATCCACCAAATTTAGTGCACACACCTCACCAATCGATCACACTACCAAAATGCACCAGAACCCTAACTTACTCTAACTTTAAAAGTAAAAGTAAAACTCTTAACTCAACTAATGAAATCACCATTAAATTTAAGGCTAGTAAATAGTTCAATAGTCAAAATAAAGAAATATAGAAGGAAATATAAATTAATTTTTCAAAAATGGGAGGAAATTCTAAAGAAATTTTCGGGTCCTCACACATATTCACTCTCTCTCACGCATACACATTACATGCACATGCACACACACATATACACACTCTCGGTTTCCTCTCTCTCCCACATTCCCATACACTTTCATATATGTACACGTGCATTTCTCTCTTATTTGGACATGTACAGCTTCTCTTTTACACACACACACACACACATACAAACATTCTAAAAAGTACACTTCACATACATTCTCTTTCTCAAACACAGACTTCACACATATGCACACTTGTATAGAATAAAACATACTATTACTTAAGATCTAAACTATTGATAACATAGAAATAAAACATACTATTACTATTCAACTGTATAATATTGTAAAATAAAATATTTCAATTCAATACACGTATTCAACAACTTAAGACTTCAGTAATTAAGTTTCAATTTTCGGATTTCAAATTTCAAATTTCAATTTTATTTGACATTCGTTTAATATAAAGTTAGCTTAGAAGAACTAAAAAATTTGGAGGGAAAGGCGTATTTAAATGCAAAGTTAATTGTTTGAACAACAATTGTTTTTATCGACTTACACTTTTTTCTATATTCCTTTGTCTAAATAATTATAAAAATAGCAACGATATTTGATACATGATTGTCATACAAGGGCTAAATAAGTTGGATGATTTAAGTGTAAAAAAATTATTATAATCACTATTTATTTTTGTACTTTCAGTTTCTATTTCATATTTTTTTGCCTCTACAAAATAGGTAGAGTAGGGAGGGGAGTTTTGTTTAAATTTGCATGTTATGATAGGATTACTGAATTATGATCCTATCTCAAAGGAGTTAGTTAGGTAACATATTTGAAATTTTAAGAGTATTAGGTGATATTAGCATTAAAGCTTGGGGGAGCTTTCTAAAATTATCCTTAGCTTTGAAGAGGTGAAACAAAAAATTTTGAAAAAAAAATGCAAGTTTAATACCTAATTTTTGGACAGATGAGTGATTTTAGTCCCCTAACTTTGGAGGAAAACAAATTTGGTCCCCAATGTTATAACTTTTAAGAACATTTATGGCCCTTGATGGATTCTTTTAAATTGCTACTGCAAAATAACCATGTGTTATCACGTGGGCAATTAAATTATAAAAAATACCAAGAAAATTAAGTCAACCTGATAACACTAAAAAATATTCTGTTAACACTAAAAAAAAATTTCTAATATTAAAAAATTAGAGGTCTAGGTTCTAAGTCTCTTGCCCTATCTCTACTACTTAAATTTCACCCCTACCTTAATAGAAAAATTTTTTTAAAAAAAGAAACTAACAATAAGGCCTTGTTTTTGGTTGCTTTAGATTTTATAGAAACTGATTATAGATATAATAAGAATCAGCAAAAGCTACTCTTTAAGTGATTATAGATTTTAGTTTTTTTGTCTTTAAAAAACCTATAATCAAAGTATAAAAGCAATCGAAAATATCATAAAAATTAATTATCTAAATTCAGAATCTGTAATTGGTTAAAATAATTAATTGAGAATAAGCATCAAGTAACACTAAGTATCACGTTTGACGAGTGACTATAGCTTGCAATTCACTCACTTCAACAAAAAAGGGTTTTCAGCAATAAAAAATTTAGCGAGAAAAAGAATATGGCTGCTAAAACATATAAAAAGTGACCAAAATCTCTTTGGTGGCAGAAAATAAATTTAGAAAAGTATTGGCAACCAAACAAAGATTTTGGTTCCCAATTTGATTGCTAAAACTTTGGTGTCAAAATTTATTTTCATGGTCTTTTATTTGGCAACCATCTAATGGATACAACAACCAAATTTTAGTTGCAAAATATTTGATTTATTAGCGATCAAAGATAGTGTTCAATAAATGACATGAAATTTTTTTTTTTTAAATTTGTAAAACCAAATTTGTGACAAAACTTAAGTCGGTCGCAAAAATTTTGTAGAAAGAAGATGTCATATTTGAAAGTGTTTTAGCAGCCAAATTTGTGTTTGACAACTATTACATATCTAATCTTTCTTGTATGATAGTTAATTCCCAATTCAATAGATTGGCAACCAAAAGATAAAGTGGTTGCAAATTATAGTTTTTTGAAAATTGAAGTTAATTTTTTAAATTCTAATGGCAAGAATTTGGTTACATATCAACAATTTAAAAAATGTAAATGCCAATAACCTTTCTACACTAATATAGTAAATTACTTAATTAAAAATTCAATGAAATGTTAACAATTTTCATAAGCATAAAAAACACTTCAGAAAATTTTTTTATAAAAACATTAGTTGCATAGAAAATAACATACATAAACAATATTAAAGATATTTTTTTGGAGTTCATGATCATATTTATGAACTAATACACTATAATATTTCCTAACAAAATTATAGTTTGAATAATATATTCCATGTCACTATCTGAAGTTTTGTCCAAATCAACTTCATTTTCATCATAATAATCATCAAGTGTGTCATCATCCTCACTATCATTTGTCTCAAATTCACAGTTTTATTCCAGAAACAAGATGTTCAGTTTTTTGCCTTACTTCGTGATCATCCACAACAAGAAATTCATCATCAACATCTTCCCTAATTAGAGAACCTGGCTCACCAATTTCATCAATAATTTGTATATTAAATAATTCATCTTCCTGATAAGCATCTACATGAACTGGCTGATTGTCAGCCAATAGATTGTCTTGAGATGGACTGAACAAAGATGGATCAAACAAATGTCGACCATGGACCTTTTGTGCAACATGCCAATCCTCTCTCAATTTGTATCCTGAACGTAGAAAACTTGAGGAGCTTGTATAGCAAGGATATAGGGATCACTTCACTTTCTACTGATATTGATGCTAGTAAAAAAACCATCAATTGGCACAGGTTTGAATTTATCTAAATCAAACCATTTGAACTTGAACAAAACAACATGATAATTGTTGTTCACATAGGTCAACTCAATAACTTCACTTACAATGAGATCCTTATCTTTATCTTTATCTTTATCTTGACAATGCCATAGAAAATAATATCCTTATCTTTATGAGATCCTTCTGCACATACCCCACTATTTTGAATCACTCAGGCAAGCATCACGTCTTTTGTTGAGAAATTTTATTCCATTTACAATACAGCCAGAGTATATTCCAACGTGCTTGTCAGGACCCAATGCTTGAGAATATATATCATTAATATCTTGTAAACTACCTCGCTTACATAAACTTCGAATCTAAAAAAATAAAAAAAGTACTTGTTAGTCTTTCCTCAAATATATACAAAAATAACATATTCAAATGCATATAACTTACTCATTTCTCAAACCATGATGGAAATGTTTTCTTTTGCATTAGCTATATATCTTGAGATTTTAAAGTTGAATTTTTTGCTATCAGTCCCTCCTGGTGTTCACTGAAAGAGAAATATACATCAAAATTGTACATGTAACATGAAAATTATCAATCACATAAAAAACAAAATTTTCAAAATTTACTTACTCAACATACGGTCTCCAACTCTTCACAATTGTTCAATACATACCAATGCAGCAAGTTATACTCCCCTTCTCCCAAAGTAACATAATCTGATTCTGCAAATGGATGAAATTTATGTGAAAGTGTGGAAACCCGCCCCTCACGAGGATTTTTCCCATCATAGTATCGCTCCACGGGATTAAATCTAGTCTTAGTTCCTTGGAGATACTTTGAGAAAAAGGTTAGAGACTCGTCCACAATATTAGCATCTGCAATTGAACCTTCAGGTCGAGCTCTATTCCGAACAGTTGCTTTAAGACGACAAAGATTTCTAAGCCAAAAAAAAAAACAGAGCGAGAGTCACTAATTTAAAAGAAACAATTGATGTAGTTATTAAAATTAATTTTGATTCAGGAACTCGCCTTTCAATTGGAAACAGCCATCTATATTGAACAAGACCTGCAAGCATTGCTTCATTTGGCAAGATGAAGTATAATAACATAATAACAAAAAATCATTTCCAATTTAGATCAAGACCTTTCTTTATTCATTATGACTGCTATTGATAAGACTTATCACTGGTTAGATACAATAATAACTTTCATCATCTGGTGTATCTGAGGGAGTAGTGTCAGGATCAGTAATATTATACAGTTCAATATGGTCCTCATGTGACCTCATGTTTCTTCTTTTGTTCAATTGTCTTTGTTCAATATGGCACAGCAAGATGAAGCATAATAACAAAAAATGTAGGTGAAAAAATCATTTCCAATTGCAAAGCACTAGTTTAATTTGCTTCTCTAATTCTTTTAGATCATCCATCCTCAAAGTTTGTGAGCACAAACTCTGAAAGAAACCAACAAGTTCAATTACAACATTTTGAATATCTGTATTCAAGTATCCACGGATTCTAATAGGAAGTATTCTTTGCAAAAGAACATAACAATCATGGCTTTTAATCTCGATACTTTGCAGTTATCGACATTCACATATCTAGAAATGTTAGATGCAAAACTATCTGGAAACCTAATAGATTTGAAAAATTCAAAGTACTCTTTTCTCTCTTTTCTAGATAATGTATAATTTGCTGTAGGCTTCACATACTTATCATTCTTCAATTGCAAGTGTAATTTAGGTCGGATATTCATGTCTTGCAAATCTAATCGAGCCTTGTATGTGCCTTTTGTTTTTCCTTCAATATTCAACCTAGTTCCAAATAAGTTCTCAAATATGTTTTTCAAAGTATGCATTACATCAATGTTGTGGTGCAATTTGAGAACTTTCCAATATGGCAACTCAAACAGAATACTCATTTTTGTCCAATTACCTTCCTCAAGTGCACGTTTCTTTTCTTTTTTTCTGGATGCTTTCTAAATTTTTTATTTTTCAAGGGTAGTATCTGGGCTAAAATTTCATTACCAGATAACTCTGTAGGTTTTAAGCTTCTTTCATGCTTGCCATTGAAGTTTGGACTTCTCCTCCATTTGTGATTTTTTGGCAAAAAAATTCTATGATCCATGTAGCATATCTTCTCTCTTAATCTGTGTGAGGATGTCCGATCTCTACAATTTGGACATGCTTTATATCTTTTAGTTCTCCATCCTGATAAATCACCATATGCTGGGAAGTCATTTATAGTCCACAGGACTGCTAAATGTAATGTAAAATATTCACCGGTACTAGAATCAATAGTTTTAATTCTAGTTGCCCAGAGTTCATTAAGTTCATCAACCAATGGCCGCATATACACATATGTCTTTTCCTGGAGATCTAGGTCCAGGAATAAGTAATGGCATCATAAAGTATTCATCTCTCATACACTGCCAAGGTGGAAGATTGTAAGGCATGACAATAACAGGCCATGTCCAAAAGGATTAAAACCATCTGTTGCTAATCCAAGTCAAACATTACGAGAATCTTCTGCAAACCAAGGGAATTGCCTATCTATATGCTTCCATGCCTCAGAATCAGATGTATGTCTCATAGTGTTCTCCTCCATAATATGTTTCTCTTTATGCCATTTCATGTCTGATGTTGTCTGCTTTGATATGTATAACCTCTGTAATCTCAATTTCAATGGAAAGTGCCGTAGAATCTTGTGGGGAATCTGCCTTTTCCCGTCATTAATTTTCCATCTTGACTCTAGGCATACTGGACATTCTTGCTTGTCTTTGTGCTCCTTCCAAAACAATATACAGTCATTTTTCCAAGCATGGATTCGCACACATCCCAAACCTATGTCATCTAAAATTTTTCTAACTTCATAGTAATTGGACAAGAAACCTTTCACCTTCTGGTAACATTTCTTTTAGCACTTCAACAAGCATATCCCATGATTTGTTACTCCATCTATTTAGTACCTTCACATGCAACAATTTCAAAAGTGAAGACAATAGTGACAGCTTACAACCAGGGTATAACTCACCTTGTGCGTCTTTGAGTAGCCTATTAAATTGACCAATCTCATCTTCTTGGGCTGTGTCAACTTCAGGAGTATATTCTGGACCAACAGGTCTAGTTTCAAAAATAGTAATCCTCTACCTGTCTTCTAACATTTGTTGAACCTCATCTTGCTCATTTATAGTTTTATGCTCAATTATGTCATTCTCCAAATCATCCTTATCATCGTCATTGTCCTAATCACTATCTAAAGATTCCCCATGATGTACCCAAAATGTGTATGATTTGTCAATTCCTGGGTACTTCAATTGTGATTTAACTTCACGGAGAGTCCCCCACTTTGAATTCATGCAATGTTTGCAAGGACAAGGAATCGTGCCTTCATCTCCTATATTTTGCTTAGCAAATTCTATGAAATCATTGATACCATCTAAATACTCCTTAGAATGACCATTTGCTGAGTTCATCCAACTCTTATCCAATAAATATAACCTAAAAGTATAACAAAATTGAGATATTGTATAAATTGTGTGACGCCCCGAAAAAATTAGGTTGTATTTATTTATTTCTTTGAATGCATTTTCTTTACTTTAAATTATTGCCTTAATTTCCTTGATATTTTTATAAGTAAGTCAAGTTTTTTAAATCATTTTCTTGGTACGAGTTAGTACACGTTAAGTTTGAAGTGCATTATGGATATGGGACCTGCTAATGCGGTAAGTACGGTAAAATTTTAACGACTAGGTGAAGTTTTACATAAAGGGATGTTATTTTATAAGGTGCTAAGGGATAATTAGAGGTTAGCTAGATAGATTAGTTTTGGAAGACAAAGAGATGAGCATAAACCCTAAGGTGCCATTTGTCGCGAAAACCGTTGGAAGTTGGACCTTTGACCAAGACCATGCTTTCTTCTTCTTATCTTGACCAAACCTTTTGTTTTCATCATTTCTTCTTCTTGTAAGCATCATGGACGAAATTTTGAGAGAGAAGAGGGAGGAAAAGTTTCATTTTCCAGCCATGATTTCTTGCTCAAACAAGGGAGGAAATATGTTTGCTCCATAAACTCTTGAATCAAGCTTGGAGAGGAGCCTTGGAGGAAGAACTTTCTTGAGCTTCTTGGTGGCTTTCCTCTTAGGTTTTGATGGAAAAATGAGGTAAAAGTACTAGCCACCCACTAATCTTTGAAGATACTTGAGTTTATATGATTGTGTGTTGGATTTGAGCCATGGAAGTTAAGTTTTGTTGAAGACATCTCTTGTTTCCCAATTATTTCTTTGCTGCCAGCTTTATTCCATATTTGCACTCACCACTTGAACTGCATATTCGTCCATGATAAAGGCCAAATCAGTTCTTACTCAAAACATCAAAGTTGTAGGGATTTGAGTTACCTTTCTACCTAGAATATTTCTGCTCAATCGGAGTACTGTATCTTGTTAAATGACTAAAATACCCCTAACTACCCAAATGCCCTGTTTAACCGACAGCTTTCTATTTCTCTGAGATTTCAATTTTTGACCATGAAAATGCATGATTTGGCTTTGGAGGTCTGCATAATAAATGTAGGCCTATGTCTTAGCTTCGAAACGCCATAAGATTCATCTCAATCCGATAAGTGTAGCTTCAGTTGTGATTAAAATGGTAAAAGGTGAGAGGAACTTGATGATTTTAGAATTTCCTTTGCTTGACATGATATTTGTGATCTAGGGCTTGGACTTGAGCAAAGAAACTATATATGATGGATGAGGATCATGAGCTGTGGTTGGTGAGTGATTCCAAAACTGTTTACTTTGCGAACTATTTCTTGCACTGTTTACTCGATTGCATATCATGTGTGCTTGCGTGTGTGCCATGCAATGATTTGGCTCAAATGAGTGCTTGAAAGTCTTGTGCTTAACACCAACGTCTCCACCTTAATGACACTTAACTTGCCTTGAATGTTGGAGCACCGATGGCTCCCTTGTATTGCTTGACTGTTACTTGATCTATTTGAGTGTTGGATGTTTAAGTACAATGATTTCACTGACTCACAAGAGCAATAAACTTATATTTGATCACTAATTCATGACATCATCTAAATGCACTATTGTGAAACTTATTTGATTATTGATTTTTACTGGACACTCGCTGAACTTCTAGTTCACCCCAAAATATTTATTTCCTCTCCACAGGGCTCGAGGCAAAGGAAGCACTTGTATTAACTTATTAGTGTGACTAGATGAAATATCTCATGTATATTTTGAATTTTGATTCACTTGTGGTATGTAAATTCGTGGAGTATTTAATGTAGTATTTGAGATTTACATTGTAATTTATTTGAGGACTGTAGTGAGTTTTGGCGAGAGTTGGGCAGGCGATCCGCTAAACCCTAGGATACGCCCTAGGGGGAGGTGGGGTCATCGCAAATTGTATGATGGTTGAAATAAATTGAAATCAGCATTTTAAGGTTCAATCAATGGCATAGGAAATTCTCAAAAGAAATGTTATTAAGAGGCATAGGAAAACTCAAAATCTGATCCGCAAAGGTCTCTTGAAACTTAAATAAACAAAGTGTTTGGCAGTGATCTTGTTCAACTGCATATATTGGTTCAAAACATAATAGCAAAATTCATCCCTTGATATATATTGGTTCAAAACTAATTCTCTTATTTATTTATTTTCACCATGACTCATGCAACTGATCACCAATGATAAGTTCAAAAGTGTGAACCACAGATTACTCATGGAAAAAGAAGGCCCGAGATGTATCAATAAGTTATATGTTTTATCATATGCATGTCACTTGCTACTGTATATTAAATCTTGTTGATTACAACAACTTGTTTCCTCTCAAAAGTTCTATCAATAACTTGTTTCCTCTACTGCCTAATTAGCAAGAAAATCCACTAGTAAAACACGAACCAAGAACAATAAAGATCAATATCTGCTACATTGATTTGAATTTACAAAAGTAGAAATATGTTTATTACAGCGAAACATCAAACCAATATCATTAGCTTATGCGTACAGGAACAAAAGGCTTATAATTCGGTGGCTTATCACTTATTTGGCTAGGTTATCATAACAAATTAATCACTATAGCCCAAGCCTAGTTCAACGTTTGAACCATAAAGATATAAAATTTATCTCACTTAAGTTAAAAAAAAAAGTTGAAGGAAGTGAGACAAATTATATACTTATGCAAGAATTATTTTGTATTTTAGGGACTAAAGTAAGACTAGTTTTATATTTTGGAGTCTAAAATTATATATGAATTTAACTTTATGGATTAATTTGAGATGAATTTTATACATTAAGAACTAAATGTCCCACTTTATTACAAGTAATTTCTTATTATTTTGTAATATTAGTCGTATTTAGATCGTGGTAATAAAGTTGGAGGGGTCAAATTGAATTTTATTATTTGACATTTTAACATTTAGTAGAAGAAAATTTCTACACAAAAATAGTTGCCTTACTCACCAACATAATTAAAGAAATTTTTAATGAGTAATAATCCACAATAATGAAGAGTGAAGACAATCACAAATTATTATCATAATACTCAGTTAAACTACAAAATACTCAGTTAACTCAGTATTATTATTATAATACTCAGTTAAACTACAAATTTATCAATGTTGTCGTTGGCCTCTGTTGTGGTGAAATGTCAAACTAGTAACATTTTTTCATGATAACTTTGAATATCATCTTCTAGCTTTTCTTTATCAAAATCAAAAAATCAACAATGACAAAAATAAAATGGTCAAAAATCACAAAAAAAATATGCTACTTACACCACCAAGTTAATCCACAAACTTTAAAAACTATGGTGACACTTTCTTCTCCATCTTATAAAGAATCTATATCCCTAATAAAGTACTATTTAAAGTAACCTATAATGGTAATAGATTTACTACTATAGGTGATTATCAAACAACAAATATGAGCATGAAAAACGTGACATCCATTCCTAGTAAATCAATCTACGACTATAAATTAAACATCATAAGATAAGGGCTTTTGAGTGTATTCATTAAATTTTTTTTCCTATTTAAGGTTTGGTTACTAAAAGTTCCGAATTAGGAGAAGTCGGCGTAATTTTTAAAAGCTCAACAGAGCAAAGTGAAATTGTCAGAAACCTCAATGGAGGTTTGTAAGGACCTGTAATTTTTAAACATTTTATTTAATTATCTATTTATTTGAATATTTAATCATTTATTTAAATTATCCATTTTTATCACTTTAAATCATCTACAATAGCATACCATTTACTTTTATCAACTTAAGCATGAAAATGTCTTTAAAAGTGTTTCGTGTGACGCGTATGCTTTTATTTTTGCAAAAAGGGTGAGATAGCGTGTTTAAATGAATTGGGACTGGTGTTCGTGAGTGTTAGTAGTGTAGGAAAAGTTTACCTGGTGGAAATAGTAGAGTGATACTAGTTAAAGAAATGTTAGGCAAAAGCCAGACAAAGTTTACTATTGATAGTTGACTCGTGTCACTTCACACCTTTATGTCATCTCACAACTTTTTCTCTCTCTTTTTCCTCCACACAACCGGCCTCTCTCCCTCTCTTTTTCTTCTCTTCATTTCATTTTATCACATAACATTCTCTCTCTTCTCTCTTGCCCTCTCTCTCACCCGAACTCCCTCTCCCTCTCCCTCTTTCCCCTTCATTTTCTTCTTCTTCCTTCTTCAATTCTTGCTCAAGTCTTGCTAAGATCAACCAAAAGAAACCATTGAAAGTGCTAAGAAGAACCTTGGGAAGCTAGGATGAGGACAAAGTTGAAGTCTTTGGCTCATTTGAAGGGGTATTGTTGGCCATCTCTCAAGGTAAGTCATGAAACTCCCTTAATCACCTCTTAACCTTGTAGATCTAGCGGATTAAAGGTGGATTTTAGGTAGAGGACTTGAGGATTCTGGTTGTTGTTGTTGTGATTGTTATGTTATTTGGCTATATTGTGACGCCTGCCCAACTCTCGTCAGGACTCGGGACAATTCGATTCACGCTTAACGATAATAACCATTAATTCAAGTCTAATAAAGAAAGTCGCTTCCATACTTATATATATATAACATCCAGTCATACACCACGAGTACAAAATACATCAATTTTCAAAAGTCATACAACTGCCCAAAAGGGTCCATTCGATTACAATCGAATCCCTATTACAAAAGTTCATCCCAAAGATTCCTCCGAGTCTCACCTCAGGTCCATTCCTGTTAAGGAAAACAAATCTACGGGGTGAACAATAGCTCGTGAGGCCAAGAAACACACATGCAAGCACGTTGTCCAAGAAACAATCCCATATAGCGAGAAAACAATTATATTCAAGTAAATAACAATTCGGGCAAGAAAAGTAAACAGAAATAATTCATGGATATAAAAGTTCTCAGGAGCTGAGTTCCACTTGCTTTGCCAACCTCGATCGAATACCTTCCCGCGATGACACTCCGTCAACCGGGTCGGTATGTTTAAATCCGTAGATCTCCACTAACTGCACAGGTCCTTCCACCTTACAACCCCCCATCGGGCCCGAACAGCGATAAAGGCACTACTGCACGAGTAGGCCAAGCAAGATCTCTCCAATAGATCATGCTTATACAGGTTGTCTCATGGCTCACCAAGGATCCCGACCAAGCCCATGCCGGCTATAGACCAAGGTCGGCCGATTGAGTTTGGGCGTCCCCCAGGTCAGGTGTGAGTCGAGGAGATTCACTCTAGCGACTTATGCAGCCATAGCATATAATTCAAGCCAATTCAAGTTCAGGTAATTCAAGCCAATTTAGGTCAAGTAATCAAGCCAATTCAGGTCATTTAATTTCTATTCATTTGAATGAGAACGAGTGCGATAAAGTACACACTCGACTCGACAAGTTTACATATCATGTATAACACTTATATAAATTGCATTTCACGGACGTAAACATTTAACATGCACTTGACACTCACCTAGTCACAAGGAGAGTAAGAAGCGCGATTCAAGCACTTAGGTGTCCGATGTGAGGTCCTCTCGAAGGTCCTCTTGAATGCCTGAACAATTAATAATGAACTACCACTTAGAAACCCCAATTATCGAAGAAGATTGTACTAGAGTACAATCTAAGAAAATCTCACGAAAATGAGCCTTAATTACTCGTTAAAATCGAGGCTCAAAGGTGGGGTTTAATAATACCAGGAAAAAATCTTATTTTCATCTTAAAATCAGGTGTAAAACGGTCAAGTAGTATTGAAGGAAAATGATGAGTTCTAAAAACTCAATTTCCTTTAAGTTTGGAAATTTCCGATTTGTCAAGCAATCTTTGGAAAAATCGTATCTCACTCTCTACGAGTCTAAAATTGGAAAACTTGTTACCGTTGGAAACTAGTTCCAAATTAATAAAAGTTCCTAGAAGACACTTTTCCATGATTCCAAATGGAAAGTATTCAAAAATCGGCTCAAAGTGGCTGTTTTCGGCTTATCAAGACAGTTTCAGGGTTGGTTTTTGGCCAACTTTGGAAAATTCGGAAAAATTCACAGAATGCGAGCTAGCCTTTCCAATTTGAAAATCAATTAGAGTTACAATCCAAAGTTTAAAACACAAACAAACGGAACAAGAATCGGAGTTTGAGCGCCAAGATATAGCAGCTTAAAGTTGGTACGAAAATGAAGTCCACTGGGCAAAATTCCAGATTTGAAGCTTGAGCTTTGGGACTTTAGTTGAGCATCGAAATGGACTCGGAATGGCACCAAATTTGGTAGTATTATCCTAACATATGAGGGCTATTTCTCTGCCAAGTCTCATACAAAAATTCGTTCGGGAAGTTAGTTAACAAAGTCACTAAAAGTTTCCAAATTTCCAAGGCAAAGCTGCCATGTACTTCCATTCTCCTTTTCTCAAACATTTAGCCTATGAAATTTTCTCAAACATGGTTCATTTATGAAGAAAAGATCTAAGAAACCTCCAAAATACATTTGGTAGGTGTCTAACACCAAGAATTTCGAAATAACAAGTCCCAAATCAAGATTTGCCATAAATCAGCCCAGAATTAGGGTTTCTTTCACTAAGACAGGTTTCGTAATTCGCCCATAACTCACTCAATTCAACTTGAAATTGAGCGTGGTTGGTGGAGTTGAAAACTACATTCATAAAGCTACAATTTCCACAGAAGGAATCGTTTTAAAATTCTGTCCACAACTAGCTCATATTCGAGCATCAAGTTGCAGCTCATAACAGGTTTCCCAACTCAGCCAAAAAACAGGACAGGTGACTTTGAAAGGCTGGTACGGTTCACTCAAGTGGAATCAGAGAATCCATTTTATACATTTGGAAACGGGAAGTGTCTAGTTTCTAATGCCACAAAAGGCACTCCGATTTCGACGTCGGAGTAAAACGTTATGGTCGAAACAAAATCACTGCCAGAGAGACTCTGGTCACGTTTTCCAGTTTTGGTGAAGTTTCGAAATCTCAACTTTTACCCAACCAAATCAAGTAATTTTTTGAGGAAACTTTCTACACAACCCATATTACACATTTACATCAAGATCAAGTCAATTGGACCACAAAAATTGTACTAAAGAGGCTCGGCAAAACAGGGGCAGAACCGTCCCTTTTTCTCATTTCACTTCCTTTGAGTTTTCTTCCACAATACAACTTATTTTCACTAGATTAAGCACTAATCCAACACAAATAACACCCAATATCAACAAATCAGCTCATCAAGTCCATTGTGGGATTTCATAGAGCCCACTCACAAGATTTCCAACAATATAGAGCTACCCACATGCATCTATGAAGCTCACAAGTGCAATATAACGTATATAAACCAAGATTCAAGAGGTTGATCGCTTGTTACCTCCTTAGATGACTAAAACAGAAATTTTGGCCCTTTGAAGCTCAAGAAAACCGTGAGAATGGTGCCTCCCTTCTAGCTTAAGTTGATCTCCAAGTTATTTGCAAGGTGTAGTGAAAGTTTGAGGTGATTTGGTGAAGAAATGGAGCAAGAAAGTGAAGAGCTTTGGTTCTTCTTCCTCCTATGGTGATGGCCAGGCAGCTTGAGTGAAGAGAGAGAGAGTGTTTGCTGAAAATGAAGCTTCCTTGAGAAGCTTAAGTGTGTGGCCAAAAAGGTAATCCAAAGTCAACTCTCGCTAGTGCGCGCACGCGCGCGTTTCGTGCTCATTTCTCGAGTTTGTTTCACTTGTGCATTATACCTCTAATGCACTTCCATTCATACTATTATTATTCACTCTTAAAAGTTAGAAATAATTTCTAGAATCCTCCAATTAGTCGCGCGCGCGAAAACGCGAACTTCCAACTTTGTGCGCGATAAAGCGAAATTTCTAAGAAATTCTTATAACGATAGTATAACTAACTATTACTTGAGTATTTAAACATAAAAATAACCATCTTAGGACTAATGTATGAGTCCTCACTCTCCAAGCTCACTGTACTTCAAATCGCTTATTGTCTTCAAATGCGTATTCACTATTCTCACTTAACGAGCTTTCAAAAAATTAAATTTTGAAACGAGTCATTTTAAAAATATAAGTAAGTCATAGTTCCATGTAATTGGTCTAAAAAGGTTGAAATAAAATATTCGAGTAAACGGGCAATTAAATTTTAAATAAGCTAGTAATAGGAATTTAAAACAAGTAAATTTGCGACTCCTCACATATATGATGAACCTTGAGAAAGTTGGTTGGAAAAATTGAAGAGCTTTGGCTCTTGTCTTGGCCGAACCACCCCCCTTCCTTTCTTGCCTTGATTTTCGAAATTTCTAGTAAGATTCTTGATTAGTTAAGCTTCTTGTTGGTAGGTAAATGTATAGTATGATTGGTTAATGAATTTGTTGTGGTTTGATTGGTGAAAGAGTTGAAAGTTCAAAGCTTGAATTTGTCCGAAATGGGAGAGAGGAAGAGCCGAGCTTCACCTTTGGTTTTTGTTGAAATTTGATGCTTAAATTATGTTATTGAAATTGTATGGGTGGTTTGAATAAAAGTCTTGTGGTTTTAAAAGAGAAAAAGGAGTTTTTCCAAGTGAAAAATGAGTTTCCAGATTTTCGGATTTCACTGACCAGTCTCAGTAAAATGCTTATATCTTGGTGTAGAAAAATCCGATTGAGGTGCCGTCAGGGCATTTGAAACTAGACTCATGGCCTTTGTTCTGTAAAAATTTCATATTTTTCCTCCATGTGTACTGCTGTCCGTGACTCCTCAAAGTAGGCTGTCCTGCTTGAATGTCCTGTTTCTTCAGGAAAATGAATTTTTGACTTGGATCGAATATTTGGCCTACTTGTGATTTGAATCTCTGAAAAGTGTCTTCTGGGATGTGGTAGTACTAAAAATCTATTTTCCAACGGTATAACTTTCATAATTTTTTGACTTGTGGAACTCGAGTTGCGAATTTTTAAAGTTTACTGTTACTATTCATCTCAGTAGATTCCTGAAGCATAGAAACGGGCTTCTTGACTTTAAAACCTCGGACGGCCTACTTCCAACCTCTTACCTTGATTTTTCCACTTCCTTGACTTCAAATGTATCCCTATTGAACTTCTCTCGCTAATGTATCTCTCCTTTCCTCAAAGTTTTACACTTTTAACAAGTTACCTTAATTAAAGCGGTCAAGACTTGTACTTGGCTTTTAGCCACCATTTTCGAATTTCCAAGTGAAGCTTACTTGCTAGACTTGTCCATATGTTGGCCTTGATATTTGTACTAGAGTTGGCAATCATACAAGCATTTTAAAAGAATGATTTGAAAGGTTTCTTGTGAACTTAATTAGTAATACTCGGAATGCTTTGGCCAAACTTCCAAGTAAAAATGTGTTCATCTTCCTTATTTGAAAGCCAAAGTTTCTATCGCCATAGTCTCCTAAGTTTACGCCCTCGATTTAACCGTTGAAAATGAACGTTAAGTGAGTCTTTTACTAAAAGAAAACTTGAGAAATTTCACTCGATTTACGTTTACAACTTGAAGTGGTAGCTAAAGAAGTTAATGAGCCGTTAGTGGCGGTTTTACTAGATTTAACTAAATGAGTTTGGAAAATGTGAAAGCTCACTTATACTTGAAACTTGGGCGTTTAACTAGGAATTTTGACAAGAAAATAATCTTCCATCTTTCTCGATTTTCGTGCCAAAACTTAGAGATCTGCTTAATCCTCAAATTGGAGAATCTTGGACTTGACTTGACTTGAATTAATGCATTCTTAGATATTTTCAAATGCTACCTCGTGGATTAAGTTAGTAAGTGATATTTGCATTCGATTTGAACGTGTTATCTCTTGAGTGAGGGTAGCGGGAATACTACTAGACCTTGGTTGAATACCTAGGTGATTTGTAATTGTGCATGTCTCAGGTGATCAAGAGGATCCGAGGAGCTCGTTTGATCTTGCCTTGCTCTTGCTTTACACTCTTGATTTCGGTGAGTGTCAAGTGCATGAATTGTTGTATCTACTTGATTGATCTTGCTTGTATACGTGAACATGACTTGATGAGGCGAGTGTGTACTTTATCGCACTCGCTCTCCTTTACTTGACTTGTTACTTGACTTACTTGAACTTGACTTGTATTGAACTTGAACTTGAATGTCGATTGGAGTGAATCTCGTCGACAAATTTTACTCATGGGGGACGCCCAAACCTATTGGCTAACCTTGGGACCCGAGCCAGCAAGGGCTTGGTCGGGAAGTTTGGTGAACCATAGGAAGTGATAAGTTTGATCTATTGGAGAGATCTTGTTGGTATACTCGAGTAGTATTACCACCTCTTGCGTGTTTGGTTCCGGGCCCGAGAGGAGAAATGTTGGGAGGAGACGTAGCAAGTGGTGATTCTACGGACTTGTTCTTTGCTTGGTTGACGGAGAGTCAACACCTGAGATGGAATGGTATCAGCTTCAACCGCTTTACGAGTGGACTTAGCTCCTGAGAGCTCCAGTATCTTAATTGTTTCTGCTTACTTTTCCTACTTGAAATGTTAATTACTTGAAACTTCTGGTTTTACTATTGTCTCGATTTTTTTCGTGCTCTCTTCTACTTGCTCTATTACGTGCTTGCATGTCTTTTCTTGGCCTCACTGAGCGTTAACTCATCCCATTCCATTTGTTATTCCTTAACAGGAGAGTGACGTGAAGGAAGTGATTGGAAGATACTAGTGAAGGCTAGTCTTTTGTATAGTTTGGTATTATTGTAACTGACCTTTGGGGAATTGTAAGATTTGGAACTCGATGTAGTTGACTTGAGATTTGTATCCTTGGATGTACTTGTGCAATGAAATATTATAGTCGTGTTATTATTTTTGGCATATTTAGATGTAATTATTGGAATTGGTCTGTTTTTCATTTGAGAATTGTAGTGAGTCCCGACGAGAGTTGGGCAGGCGTCCCGCCGATACTAGGGTTTCCCTAGAAGGGGGGGTCACAGTTGGTATCAGAGTTTAGGTTTCAATCTTTGTAGTGTATCTAGGCTTAAAAGTTTAGGATGCGACTGTGGGATTTGATTGTGTATTAAGTGCAATGTGACCTTGGTGCTTGATGTTTTAACGAGTAATATTGAAGTGTTTGTGTTTAATTAGAGTGATGTTGAATGCTAGTGTTTTTTTTTGGAGTTAAATCCTTATACGTCTATGATTTAATGTCTTGTGGACTCTACTCTAAAGGTGATTCCATCTCTTTAAGTTGTTCTTGAGTTGAGGACTTAAAGCAGCCTTGATTTCAAAAGTTTCTTGATGTTGTAGCACCATTTTTGCTCACAAAACACTATAAGACTTTAATCTTCAAGTTATGTTGGAGGTGAGTCAAGATTATGAATTTTAAATGGCCATCTGATGAGTTTAAGGGTTGGAAACCTTGCTTCCTCCACTATTTTGCTTGCCGAAATTCCGGCAGAAAAGTTGAACCATTGAACAATTTTGGACTCCATTTTGAGCTTGGAAAATGAAACATCTTTTGCATTCCTTTTGGTTTGACTTATTACTCTAGCCTGTATAGGAAACTTTCACCTTGATTTAGTGAGGAAAACTTGTATTCATTGGGAAGTTCTAGGGCTAAGAATTTAGAAAGTAGCTTAGGCTTTTGGATGGAATTTGGAATTATAATTATTCGAATGATGTAGTTTGGTATCGTGGATTCTTCTAGTTCTGTCCCTAACTAGACTTATGGTTTTCCTTCGTTTGATCCTGCCTAGGATAGTAGGGGTGGTGTACGTCGTGAGGCCTTTTGTATTTTGCCTGCATGTACTCCTATATTTTGTGGCACTTAGTTGCCTATGTCCTGTATTTGACATATTTGCCTTGTTTTGTGATCTCTCGACTCGTACTATGACTTTTGGTATATGTAAGAATCATACTTAATTCTAAATATTTTGCAACTTGTATATGCATTAAGTTCTTTTAATGCCTAATTATTCCTTTTCTTACACCTATAGACTTATAATTAAGTATGGCTCGACGAGGACGAGAAAAGGGTCGTGGGCGTGGGCTTAGGCAATCCCGCACTCCTGAGAAAGATGAGGGATCACGGAAGGAAAGATTGATGGATGGTCTTATGTAATTCAATGGGATCCTAGTGTTGGATATTAGTCGGAAATGAACGAGAGGATTAGACCTACCAGTGTTATAATGGATTGACCTAATTGGGTATCTAGTGAGGTCCTCCCTGTGAAATTTTAATAATTGTTCTACACATATCTTTGTGATTGGTCCTGTGGACATGTTTCAACCTTTTATGAACGTTTGAACTCCCAAAGTATGCATTGGTTATTCGTGAGGTGACTTGAACTCATTACCTATTTGTTTTAATTGAATAAAAAGCACTTTCAATTTTGCTTGACTATTACTATATATATATCCACTTACCTGTTGTTCCTTTTTTCACAAATATCTGTGACGCCCCCACTTCTCCTAAGGGCGAATCCAAGAGTATCCGCGGAACGCCTGCCCAACTCTTGCCGGGACTCACTACAATCCGTAATTCAAAAGCTAGAAATATTTCAAATATTTTCAATAATATAATTAAAGTACTCCAAAACATTTCATACTTAAAATTAGTTAACCTTCAAGTTTAAATACAACCCAAAAGAATATGTACTACAGTCATAAGCCTACAATACAACTTAAAGTCTTCAAAAGAAAACAAACCTAGTACTACTCGCGGGCACTCTCAATCTTGAACCCTGTTAAGGAAAACAAAAGCGTAGAATGAGTTAAACAACCCAGTGAGGTTCCAAGGCACACTAGCAGTTCTAATAAATCAAGTAAATTGAGCATAATGCACATACGGTTCAAGGTTTACACATTGACACATTAGAATGAAACAGTTATCATTGTACAGAAATAAATACACATTGGAAAGGATACGGTGTTCACTTGGAAACGATTTCGGTCCACTTCACCTTATAACTCCAGTGATCCCCTCGATTTGTCCTGACCATCACCTTATTCCTCCAGTGGTAAATACTCGAGTATACTGAAACAGTGGCCCAGGGTTCCAACCTACCTGACCGAGTCCAATCCTGGCTCGAGCAGGTTAGTAACCAAGGGCAGAGTTCAGTTCAACTTAAGAACTTACAACATGCGCAAGTAATCAAGTAAATCGGTAAACGGTAGTAGTTCACGGTTAACGGTAGAAATTTGTCATTTTAGTAGGTCGAGTGAGATAAAATATACACTCGCCTTAAAAACGGTGAAACAGTTACATAGGAGCAATTATAGGGTGCACTTAACACTTAAGTACACATTAACTATGAAGTAAACATGTAAGCAAAATTGTTCAAGTCACGGTACACCTATAAGGAACACTCACCAATTCAAAATAAGTGAATAAGTGAGCAAATAAACTTTTTAGTTGTCCCCACCGGGATCCCCTTGGAAACCCTCTCGAGTACTTGAAGAAATAGTGATCAATTATCACTCACACATACTCCACGACCACGTAACATCCAAAGAAGAAAGTACACGAGCTTAAAAATTTAAGACAATATCTTATAAGAGTTTTACTCAACGAAAATCGAGATTCAAAAATAGGAATTTAAGATCACAAGTTCGAATCAAGTTAAAGGAACTTTTCGCTAACTCATTAAAATAATGCTCAAAGAAAACTCAAAAAGCCGTCTTTGATTCAAGTCGTGGTAAGTGAATCTCAATTCCAAAAGAAAGTGCCAATTTCACTTTTGGCAGGCAAATCGAGAAAAAGGTAAATAGTTTCCAATCTCCCAAAACTTCTAATCTCATGACCCAAAAGTTTAGGCTACAAAGGACGTTCACATTTTCTAAACTAATGGAGATAAAAATTATCCAAAACTCCACTCATTTCATATAAAATATCAACGATAAGGTTCCAAGATTCAAGTGTAAAAACTAGTGCAATTCACCCAGAACTACTCTATGTGACAGCCCCACCTCTCCCTAGGGCGAACCCTAGGATATCAGCGGACTGCCTGCCCAACTCTCGTCAGGATTCGATCGATCAAAGAACTAGAAACTCAAGATATCCAGTAGAATAACTTCAAGAAAAACAAACGGTACAAACCCTAGAAAGTAATTGATAGACAAGCCAACCGTCCATACTTAGAAATCCACTAAATGTCACGCTTACCACTCCATACTACACTCATAACACAAGTCGAGCTCAAGTATTAAGCTTACAAAAGTCAAAAAGTAAAGGCGTCTTAACAAGAGGGATTATAAGTTCAAGCAAAAAGGAAGCTAGTAAGGCTCTTGATCCTAAGTCCGTCCCCGATCTGTTAAGGAAAACAAAGGGAGTGGGGTGAGCTAAAAGCCCAGTGAGGTTCCAAGTAAGGCAAGTAAGCACGTAGTCACATAAGAGTATAAAATAACCAAGTAAATACTGTGCAATACGATAATAAATAAATCACGGTTCAATTTAAGGATACGAGTGGCTTTCGAAAGCCAAATTCCCTTGAGCTTGATCACACTGGAGCCCGTTGACTCTCCGCCAACGTTTGCATTTAAGAAATATACAGTCCGTAGATCACCACTTTCTCCAATTTCCGTCCACCAGTCAAACCCCCTACCGGGCCCGCACCTCCATAACAGTAGTTAGGTAATACTCGAGTATACCGGTTTCCAGTGATCAGTAAACAGTCCCCAAGATTTATCGGCCTTCTCGACCAGCCCTTGCTGGCTCGATAAACCGATTCACCTATGAGGTAGGGTACCCCAAACAGTGGCAATAGTTGATGGGGTATCACCCAAACAACTCAAGTACAGTCACATATAGAGAATCACATCTCATACTTTCACATATAGAGAATTCACATCTCATAAAAACAGTATACAGAGCCTCAGTGGAAAATGAGGAAGGTCGAGTGCGATAAAGTACCACACTCGCCTCCATTTCTATCAAAACATGATTTAGCTCAAGCAGTAGTAATTCAAGTAGTCAGTTAGTTCACGTAAGCAAGTAGCAGGTAGTGGAACACTCACCTGTCAAGTAATGTAGTAGTCAAGCGTCAAGTCGCGCGGTTCCGTTCACCAACCGTTTCCCACTCCTAGGGCAAACGAGTGAAAACGTTAACGACTAGGTTTAATTCCAAGCAAAGTGAGCTCATTAAGTGACTAAGTGAGTGGTTAGACCTACTCAAAATCACTATGGAATTTAGGCCTAAAATGCAGTAAAAGTTCACAAGAAAACAAGTTTAATAAGTGGCAAGAAAGTTGGCCAAAAGAAAAAGTTTCATTCAAGCTTTAAAAGTTTCTTCGCGGGTAAACAGTCGCACCCGCGCGCAGTCTTGGTAAAAACGGCTATATCTCACTGTAGGAAGGTCGGAATTAGGTGCTGTCAGCGGCGTTGGAAACTAGACTCAAATATTTTCCCAATGGTACCTCATACACATTCTAGTTCGTCTCCTAGAGTTCCAGTAACTCAGAGAAATCGGCTGTTTTTCCTGACCTGGATCAGTCTCAACCCTAACAAATGCACACTAGTTCCTCATGCTATCTTCACTTGTTTTGGTTCAAATTCACCCAAATCAGTCCTCTAATGTTCATATGCAGGGAGTTAAATAATTTGGTACAATTGGAGCTCAAGATGCAACACATAAACATGAATAAAGGTTCCATAAGAAGCTAGTAATCATGCAAAACCTAAAACCAGTCCACTAGTGGTCCTTCCAACTACTTTTGCTTGTTCCAAATTCATTCCAATTCACACATGAGCTTAACCAATCTCTAGCCAAGTTGTTTAGGCATGCTTAAGGTGTAATTAAACCACAAAAAAGCAAGGGAGAAACCCTTGCTTCTCCAACCGGTCAGCCATGGAAATTGCAATCAGTCCATATTTTCCTTTAGCCATCAAATCTTCATTCTCTAATGATTTGCACTTAAACCACATATCAAGTATAGATCTAGCTCAAAAGAGGTTTAAAACATGAAAATCCATCATAAACAACCATGAACAAAAGGCAAACATTTCATCAAACACTTGGTAGGCATACTAACTACTTCAACTTCTACTTGTTTAAATTCAAGATTTCAACCCCAAATCTCAACCAAACAACTTGTATTTTGCCATTACAACTTAAAAGTACATACTAAAATACCCATAAAACCAAGATTCAAGGATTGTTTACCTTTCTTACAAGAAGCTTGGATCACCAAATCCAACCAACCAAAATGAAAGCTTCAAGCTTGATCCAAACACTAGGGTTGGAGGAAAGTTTCTCACTAACTCACAATCTTTCTCTTGGATTTGTTTGGCCTCTTGATTACTAGGATTATTGGGCAAGAGTATGAAGCTTTCTCTCTTCTCTTTTGATGCTCAAAATTTCGGCCAAGATGGTGAAATAAGAGGGCCAAGGTGTTTTAAAATATTAGCTAACCTTTGGTCAAACAAATGCTTGGTCTTGGTCAAGGTTTGGCCACATAGCCCATTTCTTGTCCATAATTTCTCTTACTCTTTTGACTAATGCTAATTCAACTCTTCCAAAGTGTACCAATACTTAATTAACACCCCTAACCTATCTTTTAAAGTCCTTAATCCAAATCAAAAGCCACTTGGAAACAAATAATTGGTGGATTATTAAAAAATCAACTCAAGCAAATGTTTTTCTTCAAGTAAAAAGGAGTGAAATGCAATGTATGAAAAAATGTTATAATACATGGGAAATGTCATGCAAGGGTATATAGTAAGTGGTCTAGATCTTAGGAATAAAGCATGTATTTAAGGAAAAATTAGGGTTTCAAGTGAGGGTTCTCACACTCTCTCCCCTTAAAGAATTCCGTCCTCGAAATTCTCACCTTGATCACCGAGTAGTTCAGGGTACTTGGCGCGAATATCCTCTTCAACTTCCCAAGTAGCTTCCTCCACCTCATGATTTCTCCACAAAACCTTAACTAAGGGTATCCACTTAGTTCTCAACTCTTCACACCTTTCGGTCTAAGATTCGCACTGGCCCTTTCTTCATACGTTAACGACTCATCCCACATCAATTTCTTCCGGCTTCGTACATGAGTGGGGTCTGGATGGTACTTTTTCAACATGGACACGTGAAATACGTCGTGAATTCTGGATAGACTCACTGGCAGCTCCAATCGATATGCCACATTGCCGACTCGCTGGAGAATTTTGAAATGGTCCCACATATCTCGGTTGAAGCTTCTTTCCTTTTCCCGCTATGAGACTTCGAAGCGGTGTAACCTTCAAGAATACCCTGTCTCCAACCTCAAACTCCAAGTCCTTTCGTCGATTATCGGCATAGCTCTTCTGCCGACTTTCAGCTGTCTGAAGCCTCTGACGTATCACCTTCACCTTTTCATAAGCATCTTCAATCCATGGTATAGCAGTTGGGTCTAAAACCCTTTTTTCCCCTAACTTCATCCAGAAGATCGGCGATCGACATTTTCGTCCATAAAGAGGTTCATACGGTGCCATTTGTATGGAAGAATGATAGCTATTATTGTATGCGAATTCAACCAAAGCCATGTATTGTCCCCAGCTTCCACCAAAATCAAGATACAGGTCCTCAACATGTCTTCGAGTGTTTGAATGGTTCTCTCCGACTGTCCATCAGTTTGGGGATGGTACGTAGTACTAAAGTTCAACTTGGTCCCTAAGTTCCTTGTAATTGTTGCCAGAAACGGGACACGAACCGGGGGTCTCTATCAGAAACAATACTTACGGGGATTCCATGCAACCTCACGATCTCGTCCATGTACAGTTGGGCCATTTCTCCAAAGAATACCTCAATGTTTATAGCTAAGAAATGAGCAGTCTTGGTCAACCTGTCTACTATTACCCAAACGGCGTCATGCCCTTTCTGGGTACGGGGTAGCCCTGATACGAAATCCATAGTTATATGTTCCCATTTCCACTCAGGGATTTCAAGGGGTTGCAAAAGACCTGAAGGTTTTTTTATGTTCAGCTTTCACTTGTTGGCACACAAAACATTTTTGGACAAATTGGGCAATTCTTTCTTCATTTTATCCACACCAATACAGCCTCCTCAAATCTTATACATTTTACTACTTCCAGGATGTACTGTATACTTAGATCGATGTGCCCTTTCCCAAAATGTCCCCTTTTATTCGTTTCATCTTGCGGCACCACTATCCGATCGCGAAATTTCAAGATACCTTCGGAACTCACTTAAAGTCTTGTATCTCCCCTTTTTGTACTTTGTCTGACCATTTTTGCACCATTTGCGTCATTCTTTTGAACTTCTTTAATTCGATCCATCAAATCAGATCTCACCGTGATATTGGCCAAAATCACCCTTGTTGGTCCAATCGCGGGTTCCATTCACTTACCCTGTTCCAACAATTTCCACTCCTTAACCATTAATCCAGCTATTTGCACCTTTCCGACTTAAAGCATCTGCAACAACATTGGCCTTGCCCGGGTGGTAGTTATTGTACAGTCATAATCCTCCAAAAATTCCACCCATCGACGTTGTCTCAAATTTAACTCCTTCTGAGAGAATAGGTATTTCAAACTCTTATGATCGGTATAACACTCAAAAGTCACTCCATACAAGTACTGCCTCCACTTCTTTAATGCAAAAACTACAGCGGCCAATTCTAAGTCATGAGTGGGGTAAATTTCGCTCATGGGGTTTTAATTTCCTAGAGGCATAGGCAATTACACTTCCATTCTGCATTAAAACACATCCCCAAACCTTCCCTTGAAGCATCCGTATATACCGCGAAGCTATCTGTCCCATTTGGTAAGGCTAGGACAGGCGCCGAGGTCAACTGTTTCTTCAATTCCTGGAAACTAGCTTCACACTTAGAATTCCAGACAAATTGGCCATGCTTTTTGGTCAGGTCGGTTAAAGGTCCAGCTAACTTGGAGAAATCTTTGATGAACCGACGGTAATAACCTGCTAAGCCTAGGAAGCTACGGACCTCAGTTGGAGTTTCTGGTCGTTTCCACTCCGATACGGCCTCTACTTTTACGGGATCCACCGCAATACCCTCTTTCAATATTATATGTCCTAGAAAACAAACCTGCTCCAACCAAAACTCACACTTGTTAAACTTGGCATATAACTGATATTCTCTTAAAGTCTGCAAAACTATCCTTAAATGCCGTTCATGATCCTCTCGAGTCTTAGAATATACCAAAATATCATCGATAAACACTACGACAAACTGATCCAAGTAGGGTTTAAAGACTCGATGCATTAAATCCATAAATGCGGCGGGAGCATTGGTTAAACCAAAAGGCATCACTGCGAACTCAAAATGGCCATATCTGGAGTTAAAAGCCGTTTTAGGTATATCCTCCTGTCTAATCCGTAACTGGTAATACCCTTGTCTCAAGTCCAGTTTAGAGAAACCACCGCCCCTTGCAACTGATCAAACAACTCATCTATGTGCGGTAAAGGATATTTATTTTTCACCGTGACATCATTTAGGCCGCGATAGTCTATACAAAGCCTTAAACTGCCATCCTTTTTCTTAACAAATAGAACAGGCGCTCCCCACGGTGACTCACTTTCTCGGATAAACCCCCGTTCCAATAAATCTTGTAACTGCAGTTTCAGTTCCTTAAGTTCGGCGGGGGCCATTCGGTAGGGTGTTTTTGCAATGGGAGCGGTTCCAAGCACCAAATCAATCTTAAATTCTACTTCCCTTTCTGGTGGCATCGATTTCAACTCGTCGGGGAAGACGTCGGGAAATTCATTCACTACTAACACATCCTCCAGTTTCACTTTATCTCCGGGAGTGTTAATTAAGAAGGCTGAGTAACCTTGCGGCCCCTTTACTCAACAACTTCCTAGCTCGAATTCCCGAAACAAGTGCAGACGAGGCTAACCTACCTCTCACATCCAACCTTAGAGTGGTTTCTTTCGGGTATCGAGAATTCCACCACCTTAGTTTTACAATTCAACTGAGCATTATAACGGGCTAACCAATCCATGCCTATAATCACGTCATACCCCTTAAGGTTTAAACTTATCAGGTCTCCCACTAACTTCCTTTCTCCTACCCAAATCTCGCAATTTTTGTAAACCCTATCGGTAATTAAGCTTTGATCCCCAGTAGGTGTTTTAACTTCTAAATCGTAGGGTAATTTAACAGGATTCACATCAATACCACACATAAAGGCAGGATTCACAAACGAATGGGTTGCCCCAGGGTCAATTAAAAGCTTAGCTAAGCGATGGAATACAGGAATCGTACCTTCTACTACATCGGAGGACTCAGGGGCTCGTTGATAATCCAAGGCAAAAACCCTAGCAGAGGATTTCGGTCTACTCCCACTAGTACCTGGTTGCTGCGTGCTTGACTTCTCCGGTTGTGCGCCCTCATTTCCTTCACGGTTTTTAACCGGACAAGTAACAAGTTGATGGTCGGAACTTCCACAGCGGAGGCATTTCTTCAACTTCCGCCAACAAACGTCCTCAGTGTGGTTCGCTTTACCACAATATCCACAGCTTACTCGAGGAGTGGGTGTAGGAACCCCTTGTGATACAGTCTTATATTATCCTTGCCCCTTCCACCTTGAGCCCCTCTAGATGGAGTTCCTCCTTTTTGTGTCCCACCAATTCGAACTCCTCCCAAGCTTCTTCCAAACTTTGGAGGGGGTACATTCTGTTCACCTCGTCCAGGGGCACTACCAGATGCGCAACGTTTCTTAGCTTAGAAGGTTCGCACTTGAAGTCGAGCCTGCTCCACTCGTTGAGCTTTATCCAACGCATCTTTAAATGTGTCAATTTGAGCAGCAGCCAAGTCCTTTTGAATTTCCACATTCAACCCTTGTATAAACCGTCTTATGCGCCTTACTCACTAACCACCAACTCAGGAGCAAACTTGGAAAGTCGAGTGAACTGGGTCTCATATTCAGCAACGGTTGAGGTGCCTTGACGTAGTTTAATAAATTTATCCTCCCTTTTTTCCTGAATCAAGGGTGGAAGGAACTTCTCATTGAACTCCCTCGTGAAGTTCAACCAGGTACGTGGGTTTTGCTCTCTTTCCCACTTGGCCCTGACTACGTTCCACCAAGAACGGGCTGCACCTTGTAACTGAAAAACGGCAAAGGTCACATGCCTCTCATTAGTATAATGCAAAGCAGCGACTATATCCTCCATTCGCTCGAACCATTGCTCGGCAACTTCCGATCGGGTCCCCCAAGAAACTTTGAGGAGCAAACTTTTGAAAACGTTCCAGGGCCTAATCCTCACCTACCTCAGGGTCCCTTTGTTGGTTACCAGGTACTTGACCTTGTTGGTCAACCAAACGGGGCTAATAAATCAATCATGCGGTTGATAGCCGTAGCTACCTGGTCCCCTCCTTCAGCTCTGGGTCCTTGGTTCTGATTTACGACCGACCCTTGTTCCTCTTCTCGGTCCTGAACCTGCCTGGGTTCACATCCACGGCCCCGACCACGCTGTCTAGTCTCCATTATTACCCACTGGCCTAAGGCCCATGCATAATAACTACCAGTGTAAGCAAATAATGGGTATGCAATATATACTTACTCATGTTTCAAAGGTCAATTAAGGAAGAGAATCCGAATCAACATAAGCAGATGAAATGCAGAGCGGTTAAAAGCCAGTGCCGAAAATAAGTCAAAGTCAAGTTAAAGTCAAAGGTCAAAGTCAACAGTCAAAGTCAAAAGTCAAAGTCAATGGTCAACAGTCAAAAGTCAAAGTATTATACATTTAAAGGCTCATAGCAGTCATTTACAAGATAATACAGTCAAAATATCAAGTACGAGTCTTAAAAGTGCAAATACAGTTATATCACATAAAACCCTAGTACAAGCGATCAAAAGAAAACTATACAACCACCAAGTCACTACCTCCCCTATCCGGTCTATGTACAGAGGTCAAAATCATCCACGACAGTAACCTAACGGTGACGGCCTAATCCGCGGGCAGGACTAGCTGACTCCCTATCCTCGGCGGGTTCAGCTCCCGACCAGCTCCAACGTGGGAAGCCTCGTCACTCGCCTCCCCTATCAAGTCATCGCAAATGTTCAAGATCGATTCAGCTCTATCTCTCACTTTCTTGGTCCTCTTAACCAAGCGCTCTTGGGTTTCCTCCAAGCTGGGCGCAAAGGTCATCAACTCTTTCTTGGCCCTCGACCACGTCATACTCTAACTCCTTAATCCGCTCGGCTTGCCTCTTGTTATTTTCCCTCAGTTGCTTCACTTCGGCTTCAAGCCTAGCATTGTCCTTTGCTAACTCCTTCCTCTCCTCTACCACGGCCAAAACCACAGTATTAGGGTAGGCATAGGTATGGCGGCACTCGCAACGCCTATGGCGGTTAGCCGGACTCCAACGTACAGTGGCTCCTCGAGGCCGAATCTGGTACTTAATCATAGGGAGTACTCCACGGGGCGTCTCACCAGCAGGACTATCACTAGGGCCACTATGTCCGTCCATCCTACACCAAGGATAAAGGAAACGTGAGTACTCTTAAGGGGAATAACCAGATATAATTCTTAAGTCGGAAATTTCTAACTCGCCCGGGCCAATTCAAACCTAGGCTCTGATACCACCTGTGACAGCCCCACCTCTCCCTAGGGCGAACCCTAGGGTATCAGCGGACTGCCTGCCCAGCTCTCGCCAGGACTCGGTCGATCAAAGAACTAGAAACTCAAGATATCCAGTAGAATAACTTCAAGAAAAACAAACGGTACAAACCCTGGAAAGTAATTGATAGACAAGCCAACAGTCCATACTTAGAAATCCACTAAATGTCACGCTTACCACTCCATACTACACTCATAAACACAAGTCGAGCTCAAGTATTAAGCTTACAAAAGTCAAAAGTAAAGTCGTCTTAACAAGAGGGATTACTAGCTTCCTTTTTGCTTGAACTTGTAATCCCTCTTGTTAAGACGACTTTACTTTTGACTTTTGTAAGCTTAATACTTGAGCTCGACTTGTGTTATGAGTGTAGTATGGAGTAGTAAGCGTGACATTTAGTGGATTTTTAAGTATGGACGGTTGGCTTGTCTATCAATTACTTTCCAGGGTTTGTACCGTTTGTTTTTCTTGAAGTTATTCTACTGGATATCTTGAGTTTCTAGTTCTTTGATCGACCGAGTCCTGGCGAGAGCTGGGCAGGCAGTCCGCTGATACCCTAGGGTTCGCCCTAGGGAGAGGTGGGGCTGTCACACTCTAGCCAAACGCTTTCTTTGGAGTTTAACTCACGGAAATCGAGGCAAAAAGAACTAGGGTTTGAAGTTCATTTCTCAAGTATAAAAATAAGGTGTCATTAACCAAGAAAGTTAGCAACTAAGAAAACACATCAAAAGAGATTTATTCCATTGGGAATCGAGTTTCATAAATGAAGGTGTTAAAGTCACAAGAGAACTTGCATCATTCATGAAATCGAGTTTAAAATAATTTATCAATATCAAGATAAGAGAACGAGTTCTCAAAAAAAAAAAAAACTCATTTTCCAAGAAAGCGGAAAATTTCAGCTTTGCGTGTCAAACTTAGAAAATCAGATCTTGCACTCAATAGGTCCAAAAATGGAAAACTTGTTACCGTTGGAAACTAGATCCAAAGTACTAAAACTTCCTAGAAGATACTTTTACAAGATTCTAAACGAAAAGCATTCGTTTTTCAGTTCAAAGTTTCAATTCCATGAAGGCAGGTTTGGACCAGTCTTGGTTTTTTCAGCAACTTTGGAAATTTGGCATAATTCACACAAAGCGAACTATCCTTTGAAATTTGTAAAACAATAAGAGTTCCAAACAAAGTTTCAAACACACAAATAGAACTAAATTCAGAGTTTTTGAATATCGAGATACATCAGTTCAAAGTTGGTCGACTTTCATGACATGTCCAGTCATTTTCCAGATTTGAGAAGGCATCTTTGAGGTATCATTTGGCCATTGAAATGGCAGTGAAAATACACCAAATTTGGTACACTAAATCTTCCATATGTGAAATATATCTCTACCAAATTTCACGTAAAAATTCACGTGGGAAGACAGTTAACCAAATAGTCAAAGTTCGGGAAAATTTCAAAGCAAATCTGCCGTCCGTGGTTCTCTTTCCTTTTCAAATGTTTTGTCCCACACAATCAACCTCAATTAGCTCAAATGTTGAAACTAAGGTTCCATAAACATCCAATGAGCAATTTATAGGTAATTAACATCAAAGTTTTCGAAACAAAACATTCCAAAACAAGTTTGACCATTTGGCCAACAAGAAGGGAAAAACTTCCAGTTTTCCAGCTTTATTGCACTTTCACAATCAGGCCATAACTCACTCAATACAAATTCAAATTAAGAATGGTTGGTGGTGTTGGAAACTAGGTTCAAAATACTTCATTTCATCAGAAGAAAACATTTCCAAAATCAGTTCACAAGTAGTTCAAATTCAAGCCACAAGTTGCAGTTTCGCATGTCCTCTCGGACAGATATTCATAACAGGGCAGCAAACTTTGCCTAATCACTACGGTTCACTCATTTCGAAACAGCAAATGATTTTTATACCGTTAGAAAGCTACAGATGTATAGTTTCAAGTGCCATAAACGGTATTCGATTCCAACTTTTGAACAAAGAGTTATGTTCGATCAAAGGAGCACTGTTCGGACAATCTGAACTCATTTCCAGGTTTCTTCACATTTCGAAAATTCAAGTTTTGCTCAACCAATTCAAATGATTTTTGGTAGAAACTTTCTACACACAATATATAACATATATACATCAGTTTCACAGTCATTTGAGCATCAAAAATTCGAAATTTAGGCAAGGTAATAACAGGACAGATTCGGCCAAGTCCATGCACCAACTTTCCTTCGATTTTCTATCCATAATCAACTCATCTACACACATAACAATCATATTCAAGCATTTACACCTCAAGCTAGCTTCCTAGAGGCCATCTCAAGACCTCTACCTAAGATTAAAGCAAATAAAATGGATTCCTCAAGTCCTCTACCTAGTTTCATGCTTGGGTTTCAAACCCTTGCCATTAAAGCTCCAACTTTGAAGAAAAATGGAAAGATTCAAGGTGGATGAAGGCTACCTCTTAGCTCTTGAAGAAAGCATAAATTTTGCACCAAAAACTCCTAAGAAAACCCGCAAGATGAAGCCTTTCTCCAAGCTAAAGTTGCTCTCGAAGTGGTATGTGAGTTGTGTGAAGATTTAGAGGTGAAATGGTGCAAGATTGGATGGAGTTTTCTTTCCTTCTTCTTCCTTGGGGCTGCTGGCCGAAAAATGGAGAGAGATGAGAGAGGTTTTGTGTGCTAAAACTTGGGGAGAAAGAATGGAATAGTAGCCAGAAGTGTTGGGCAAAAAGTCAACTCTTAATAGTTATCGCGCGCGGGTATTGTACCACCGTTTTCTCTCTTGTTTGTTATACTTGTGCACTAAACCTCCAGTGTACTTCCTTTAACACTATAATTATTCACTCTTAATATTCTAGTATAAAGTTTCTTATATCTCCACTTAGCCGCTCCGACGCGAAACCACGCGTACTTACGCGAAATGCGTGAACTTACGACGAGCGTGCGAAAAATCGAAACTTAAAGAAAAATTCATGCACTACTAGGGTTATTAAATATAACTAGGGAAATTAATTATAAAAATAGCTAAATTAAGAAATAAAACACGAGTCCTCACAATATCTATATATACGTATATATATTTTGAACCCGCATAAGAATCGAAAATCAGGCAGAGCTTAGATTCGGATCTTTTCTTTGGACTAAGAATGAATATTTGTTGTGAAATTGGAAAGTAAAATACCATTCGAGTTAGCTCTTGGATTAGATGTGAAGGGTGGTAAAGGTGTTGGATCGAAGTTTATGCATATATGAACCTGCATGTTTACTTATCTTTCTTAAAAGTATTTTCTAAAATATACGTTTTACTCAAACGCAGCTCTTAACTCAAAACTTTGAGGGAATTTTTGAAACATCCTCCATGTATATGTTATTTTATTATATATGTGTTTTAATATCCACACATTGAGTTGCATGATTAATCTTTTTAAACGTATTTGAGGAATTTGAAATATGTATTGATGATTGTGGCAAAAACATTATTTGAAGTTTCTTACTAAGAAAATTTAGTTTCGGGCCATGAAGAAAGTTTGTATCTTTAACTCTAATTTTGAAATTTTGAATCGCATTCTGCCACATACATATCCAATATACATTAAAATCCTCGATTATATCTCGCATGTTATGATTGACTTGATTTGGACAAAAATTTGGTTGGTCGTTTGGGACAAAAAAAATCATGTCATTACTAAAATTGTTAATTTTGAAAAATCGAATGCCAGCAAATGGTTTTGGACAAATTGAGTCCGAAAATTTTGGTAACCTTAGTCTTCTATTGAAAATAAATCCTCTATTCGAGTTTTGAATTACAAGATTGAATCATTTAACTAGAGTTTTAATTGACCCTGGAGCCAACTATTCTTGTGTAAACCCTAGTTTCATGAATAGTAAAATAAAGTGTGATCGCTTGCCCTATGACTTGGAGGTTAGGACTCCTACGGGGGATCAGTGTTTAATTGTAGTGCAAATTATAGAAAGTGTGAATTTTGGCAGATCTAGTGGACCTAGCAAATAAGGGGTATGATGTGATATTAGGGATGGATTGGCTAGTTAGATGTGAGAAGTAAGCTGGCATCGTCTGCTCTTGTATCAGGAATCCAAGCTAGAAAATCTATGCATACGGAAGCATGAGGATATTTAGCTTTTCTTATAAATACACCTGGGGATAAGATGAAATTGGAAAATGTACCAGTGGTGAAAGATCCATTAGGAGAGCAACATACGCTTTATTTGAAAGAGGATTCATTAGAGAGAGTGAATCCCGTGGAGGGCGCCTGTACCCTTTGTTAAGAAAAGATGGAAGTTTAAACCTATGTGTGGACTTTCGAGACTTGAATGAGATGACCATTAAGAATAAATACCCTTTTACCTCAAATAGATGAATTATTTGACCAATTATAAGGAGTCATAGTGTTTTCTAAGTTGGATCTGAGGCAAGACTATTATTAGTTAAGATCTTAGAAGGAGTTATACCTAAGATTGCTTTTACTCCAAGACATGGCTATTTTGAGTTTGTAGTCATGTATTTTGGCTTGACTAATGCACCAGCAGTTTTCATAAACTTGATACACTGAGTTTTAAGGTCTATTTAGATTAGATTGTGGCGGTGTTCATAGATGATATATTGGTATATTTAAGTCTCGAGAGAATCAAGAACGACACTTGAGGATAGTTTTGCAAATCTTGAGAGAGCATTAACTTTTGCTAAATTCAACAAGTGTGAATTTTGGGTCAGAAGAAACTCACCGTTCTAAGTATACGGTGCACCCTGGAGGTAATAAATGTACCAGGATCTGAAGAGCCTTTATTGTTGAGATAAATGAAAAGGAAACCCGAAAGAAGTACCTAGAGTTATTTGTAAGCCAAGATATGAATTTCGAAAACGAAATTCTCTTAAGGGGAAGAGGATGTAAGGATCTGCAAATTTTAAACATGTTATTTAATTATCTATTTATTTGAATATTTAATCATTTATTTAAATTGTCCATTTTTATCACTTTAAATCATCTACAATAGCATACCATTTATTTTTATCAACTTAAGCATGAAAATTTCTTTAAAAATGCTTCGCGTGACTCGTATGATTTTTATTTTGGCAAAAACGGTGAGATAGCGCGTTTAAGTGGTGAACTAGTGAAATGAACTGGGACTGATGTTCGTGAGTGTTAGTAGTGTAAGAAAAGTTTATCTGGTGGAAATAGTAGAGTGATACCAGTTAAAGAAATGTTAGGCAAAAGCCAGACAAAGTTCACTATTGATAGTTGACTCGTATCACTTCACACCTTTATGTCATCTCACAACTTTTTCTCTCTCTTTTTCCTCCACACAACCAACCTCTCTCCCTCTCTTTTTCTTCTCTTCATTTCATTTTATCACATAACATTCTCTCTCTTCTCTCTTGCAATCTCTCTCACCCGAACTCCCCCTCCCTCTTTCCCCTTCATTTTCGTCTTCTTCCTTCTTCAATTCTTGCTCAAGTCTTGCTAAGATCAACCAAAAGAAACAATTGAAAGTGCTAAGAAGAACCTTGGGAAGCTAGGAGGAGGAGAAAGTTGAAGTCTTTGGCTCATTTGAAGGGTATTGTTGGCCATCTCTCAAGGCAAAGTCATGAAACTCCCTTAATCACCTCTTAACCTTGTAGATCTAGCGGATTAAAGGTGGATTTTAGGTAGAGGACTTGAGGATTGTGGTTGTTGTTGTTGTGATTGTTATGTTATTTGGCTATATGATGAACCCTTGAGAAAGTTGGTTGGAAAAATTGAAGAGCTTTGGCTCTTGTCTTGGCCGAACCACCCCCTTCCTTTCTTGCCTTGATTTTCAAAATTTCCAATAAGATTCTTGATGTAGTTAAGCTTCTTGTTGGTAGGTAAATGTATAGTAGGATTGGTTAATGAATTTGTGGTGGTTTGATTGGTGAAAGAGTTGAAAGCTTCAAACTTGAATTTGTCCGAAATGGGAGAGAGGAAGAGCCGAGCTTCACCTTTGGTTTTTGTTGAAATTTGATGCTTAAATTATGTTAAAATTGCTGGTATGAATGTCATACTTAAGTGTATGGGTGGTTTAAATAAAAGTCTTGTGGTTTTAAAAGAGAAAAAGGAGTTTTTCCAAGTGAAAAATGAGTTTCCAAATTTTCGGATTTTACTGACCAGTCTCAGTAAAATATTTATATCTTGGTGTAGAAAAATCCGATTGAGGTGCCATCAGCGGCATTTGAAACTAGACTCATGGACCTTTGTTCTGTAAAATTTCATATTTTTCATCGATGTGTACTGCTGTCCGTGACTCCTCAAAGTAGGCTGTCCTGCTTGAATGTCCTGTTTCTTCAGGAAAATGAATTTTTGACTTGGATTGAATATTTGGCCTACTTGTGATTTGAATCTCTGAAAAGTGTCTTCCGGGATGTGGTAGTACTAAAAATATATTTTTCCAACGGTATAACTTTCATAATTGTTTCATTTGTGGAACTCGAGTTGCGAATTTTTAAAGTTTTCTGTTACTATTCATCTCAGTAGATTCCTGAAGCATAGAAACGGGCTTCTTGAGTTTAAAACCTCGGATGGCCTACTTCCAACCTCTTACCTTGATTTTTCCACTTCCTTGACTTCAAATGTATCCCTATTGAACTTCTCTCGCTAATGTATCTCTCCTTTCCTCAAAATTTTACACTTTTAACAAGTTACCTTAATTAAAATAGTCAAGACTTGTACTTCGCTTTTAACCACCATTTTCGAATTTTCAAGAGAAGCTTACTTGCTAGATTTGTACATATGTTGGCCTTGATATTTGTACTAGAGTTGGCAATCATACAAGCATTTTAAAAGAATGATTTGAAAGGTTTCTTGTGAACTTAATTAGTAATACTCGGAATGCTTTGGCCAAACTTCCAAGTAAAAATGTGTTCATCTTCCTTATTTGAAAGCCAAAGTTTCTATCGCCATAGTCTCCTAAGTTTACGCCCTCAATTTAACCGTTGAAAATGAACATTAGTGAGTCTTTTACTAAAAGAAAATTTGAGAAATTTCACTCGATTTATGTTTACAACTTGAAGTGGTAACTAAAGAAGTTAATGAGCCGTTAGTGGCTGTTTTACTAGACTTTAACTAAATGAGTTTGGAAAATGTGAAAGCTCACTTATACTTGAAATTTGGGCGTTTAACTAGGAAATTTGACAAGAAAATAATCTTCCATCTTTCTGAATTTTCGTACCAAAACTTAGATATCTGCTTAATCCTCAAATTGGAGAATCTTGGACTTGACTTGACTTGACTTGAATTAATGCATTCTTAGATATTTTCAAATGCCACCCTCGTGGATTAAATTAGTAAGTGATATTTGCATTTGATTTGAATGTGTTATCTCTTGAGCGAGGGTAGCGAGAATACTACTTGACCTTGGTTGAATACCTAGGTGATTTGTAATTGTGTATGTCTCAGGTGATCAAGAGGATCTCGAGGAGCTCGTTTGATCTTGCCTTGCTCTTAATTTACACTCTTGATTTCGGTGAGTGTCAAGTGCCTGAATTGTTGTATCTACTTGATTGATCTTGCTTGTATCCGTGAACATGACTTGATGAGGCGAGTGTGTACTTTATCGCACTCGCTCTCCTTTACTTGACTTGTTACTTGACTTACTTGAACTTGGCTTGTATTGAACTTGAACTTGAATGTCGATTGGAGTGAATCTCATCGACAAATTTTACTCATGGGGGACGCCCAAGCCTATTGGCTAACCTTGGGACCCGAGCCAGCAAGGGCTTGGTCGGGAAGCTTGGTGAACCATAGGAAGTGATAAGCTTGATCTATTGGAGAGATCTTGCTTGGTATACTTGAGTAGTATTACCACCTCTTGCGTGTTTGGTTCTGGAGAGGGAGAAATGTTGGGAGGAGACGTAGCAAATGGTGATTCTACGGACTTGTTCTTTGCTTGGTTGACGGAGAGTCAACACCTGAGATGGAATGGTATCAGCTTCAACCGCTTTACGAGTGGACTTAGCTCCTGAGAGCTCCAGTATCCTTAATTGTTTATGCGTACTTTTCCTACTTGAAATGTTAATTACTTGAAACTTCTGGTTTTACTATTGTCTCGATTTTTTGGAGCTCTCTTTTACTTGCTGTATTACGTGCTTGCATGTCTTTTCTTGGCCTTACTGAGCGTTAGCTCATCCCATTCCATTTGTTATTCCTTAACAGGAGAGTGACGTGAAGGAAGTGATTGGAAGATACTAGTGAAGGCTAGTCTTTTGTATAGTTTGGTATTATTGTAACTGACCTTTGGGGAATTGTAAGATTTGGAACTCGATGTAGTTGACTTGAGATTTGTATCCTTGGATGTACTTGTGCAATGAAATATTATAGTCGTGTTATTATTTTTGGCATATTTAGATGTAATTATTAGAATTGGTCTGTTTTTCATTTGAGAATTGTAGTGAGTCCCGGCGAGAGTTGGACAGGCGTCCCGCCGATACCCTAGGGTTTGCCCCAAGGAGAAGTGGGGGCGTCACAAGGTTTCTAAAATTATTCCATAATAATTTGCTTGCTCCATGCTGACTTTAGATTCTTATTTTTTTAAAAAGTGACTTTAGATTTTGTTTATTTTTTCCAAGTGGGGACTGGAGGGGGGTGGGATTTAAGAAAACAGGCGGGGCAGGAGATTAAAATCTATGACCTCTAATTCCTGACTTTAGATCAGTATTATTCCATGCTTGACATATCATCACCATTAATTTTAAGCAATCCTTATCCAATATATAAAAAAGATATGAACCAGGATGAATTTATGCTCAAACATAAGATGAAAAAATGACTTTTCTTTATTTACATAACTTGGAGGCACAATTATTCTAAAGAAATAGAATTAGTATCATTCCATGCTTGACATATCATCACCAGTAATTTTAAGCAATCCTTATCTAATATATAAAAAGGTACCAACCAGGAAGAATTTAAGTTCAAACATAAAACGAAAAAGCATGACTTTTCTTTAGTTACATAACTTGGAGGTATATTCACGCTTAAAACCCAGGTATGGTCACGCTTAAAACCCTACAAGACAATAGGAAAGTATCCTAAATTCTCCTTAATGCACTCTTCCTCCGAAAACATTCTTCCCAATGTTTCATCCCTACAAAAACATTCCAATTCCCTCCACAATTTGGCAAACAAATTGCAATGGATTCTCCCGCTTAAAGATGAAGAGCATATTTATATCCATCCACACCTTTTATCTCCAAACTTCCTCTCTTTCCCCACTTTTCAAAGGTAAGAAGTTATTACTCATATAAATTAAGCCTTCCCTTCTTTTAGGTATTCTCTTCCTATTATACTTTTGAGATTATAGTTTATGTGTTCAATATCTGGTCGTGCAGGCTTTGTTTTAGGCTTCGTCATTATTATTGTCAAAAGGTAACCAATGGAACTCCCAATCCTTTTTATTGGCTCGTATGTTGATTCACCTAATTGTACTTATTATTTCATATATGATCCGAGTTGCTGTAAAAAGTTTACCTTTGTATTGTGCCTTGTGAACTTTTGATGTAGAGTCACATGATTATAGACAACCTACTGCTCATGAACTTATATAGGCTTTGTTAAATGCTCAAACTGAGAAAAAGTATACTAAAATTTCATGTATTGATATATGGTTTGTACTTGGTATATGGTTTATCACTACAAGAAAATTTCCCTATTATGGCATACTTGTTAGGGCACTATTCAGTAAATGCCTCAAATAAACACTTAGTAAGGCATTAGGTAGTTTCTGCCTTTTTAGCACTTATTAATTAAATAAAAAAAGACAATGTATAAGGAACAAATATTATAAGAAAAACTGAAAATAAAAGAATATAAAGAAAATATTTGTAGAGGCATTTTGGAAATGTGCATCAACAACTATTAGAAGGAAAAACAATCCCAAATTGTCCCATTAAAAGAAGCGGCAAATTGTTTCATGAAAAAATAGAAAAAATGCCCGAAATTGGCGCCTAAGAGTAGCGGCAAAATTGTCCCAAAATCCCAAATCCCAAATGCCCATCTTTCTCCCTCACTCTCCCTCTCGGTCCTCTACCTATCTACCATCTCCAACACTTGCATTTTCCATTGACCCATCTCTTTCCCTCACACACACTCTCTCTGTCGCTTGAGTTAAGTCCCATTAGAGTACGTGGTTACATACTGTCATCGCCATTCTTCGGAGGGTAGGAAGGATTGAGATCGACTGTAACGGTGAAGGTGTACTCTTTGTTGAGGCTGAATCAGATTCAAGTGTCGATGATTTGGTGATTTTGCACCAAGTTTGGAGCTCAGGAGGCTCATTCCGAGCGTCGATTGTTCTGGTGACATTTCTTCTTACCCCCTCGTTATTTTCCAGGTAACCTTTTAGTCCTTTTTTGAACAACAAATTTTGCTACTACTACTACTATTTTTGCTACTTTAGTCTTCTCCATCTGAGGCGGTGCTTGTTGAAGGTTTTTCTAATTATTGTGTTTGACCATCAAAGGCTTGAATATTTTTCCACAATGAAATGAATAATGAACAATAACCGAATGGATACGTTGTCTGAAAATACTTGTCTCTAATCCAATCAATCTGGACCTCATAAAACTTATTGGAAAGTCTAGAGAAACATGGGCAAATAATGGGCTGCTTTTGGTTGTGGAGAGGTGTAGCGAAATTTGATTGGGGCATGTTTTCTCCCTTGACTTTTCTCCTTATCTAGCCATTGATTTCATTTTTTTTTGTGCTAATTATAGGTACTTATTATTTCATCAAATTCTTAAACAGTCCTAAGAATAAATAATCCACTCTCTGCCAATCTGTGAACGAAACGCACCTTAAAGGTTTCATTCTTAATTTAACATATTGAACAAAGTATCACATGAAGAATACAAAATCAAACTAAAGAGTACAATCAAATGCAACATTTGTAAGTTTGGCAGGAGATCAATGACCAGTAAGTTCTAATTCCCATCTTCTGTCGCAATAGCTTCATTTCTCCTCTAATTTATTTATACTTTTTTGTTTTTCAAGGAAGAGAAACCTAGACTTATCCATTATGTCTGCCACTATAAAATCGTTATTGTGCCACACTAATTGCTTCCCATGAATGGACCGAAAGAAAAGCAAAAAAAGAACTTGAGTTCGATTAATTTGTATTTGTGGTTTTGTTGAGTTTTTTGTTCCCGGCCAACTCAACTAATTGATTGATAATATCTGGTGCTCAATACTTGGAAGTTTAACGGAATATGTAGTAGTAGTGTAGACTTTAAGACTCGCGTACAAATTTACCTAAGTTGCTTTTACTTTATTTTGGACAGGTTTATATTTGCTGGTAAGTATTTGACGGAGGAAAAGTGTTAGACTTTGGTACTCTTGAGCAGGTACATTACTTTATTGGTCTAATTTTATGCGTTCACATGCCTGATTAGTCTTGTTCTAATTTGCTTTTGAATATAGCAGTTGGTAATTTATTATTTGAATCTTGATATTAAAAGTGTTCATACATTATAAACGTTTGCTGATATGAAATTGAGTATTTTAGTCTAATTTAATCTATCTTGTAATAAATTACAAAATTATTGGTTATTTTAGCTTTTATCTCATATAAAATGCATTATTTCAGGTACTCAATCATTAACGCTCCTTTATGTTGTTTGATGAGTAAATATTTGATAACTCTAATAATATGGATAAGAGTTGGATGTGGAAAGATAGAAGGAGTGGTGAATTTGAGAAGGGTCTGGAATTATTCTTAAACTATGCCTTTAAGCATTCAAGTCATGGGAATGGAATGATTGCTTGTCCATGTTCAGAATGTAAATGTGGAGTATGTGTGTCTAGGGCAGATGCAAAAATTCATTTGAAGGTGTTTGGATTTCTTAAGGGATACACACAGTGGGTAGCTCACGGGGAATTTGTATACTCTTCTGCACCAATACAGACCTCAGACAATGTTCCTTATAGCGTATCTGATATAGGTGATGACATGAATGGATTAGTTCATGAAGCCTTAGGAATACCGCAACAAGATCCTGCTATGGCTGGTACATTCGAATCTAATCAGGAACTACCTAATTCAGTTGCTGAAAAGTTTTATAAGTTAATTGATGATTCTCAACAAGAACTCTATCCTGGTTGTAAAAATTTTTCCAAGCTTTCGTTCATAATTCGCTTGCTTCACTTGAAGTGTCTGGGTAAATGGAGTAACAAAATCTTTGATATGCTTCTTGATTTGTTGAGAGAAGCATTTCCCGAAGCCATGGAAAAGTTGCCTAAATCTTACTATGAGTCTGAAAAATTAATGAAAGAATTAGGACTTGGATATGAAAAATATGATGCTTGTCCTAATGATTGCACTTTGTATTGGGGGGTAAATGCAAAAAGAACTTGTTGTGAAACATGCAAAGAACTTAGATGGGAAGCATCAGAAAATGATCCAATCGGTGAGAAAAGAAAAGTCGCACGTAAGGTTTTATGGCATTTTCCACTAAAACCCAGGTTGCAGCGTTTATTTATGTCATCTAAAACTGCAAAGCATATGAGATGGCACTCGGAGGGTCGTACTAAGGATGGTTATATGAGACACCCTGCTGATTCCCCTGCTTGGAAAACTTTCGATTATCAGCATACAGATTTTTCTAAGGATCCTCGTAATGTTAGGTTGGGGTTGGCTTCCGATGGATTTAATCCATTCAAAAGTATGAGCTCTACTCATAGTACATGGCCGGTGATTTTGATACCTTATAATTTACCGCCTTGGATGTGTATGAAACAACCATACTTAATGTTGTCATTGTTGATACCAGGTCCACATGCTCCTGGTAATGATATTGATGTATATTTACAACCTCTAATCAAAGAATTGAAAGAATTGTGGGAAATGGGGATCAATACATACGATGCATCTTACAAACAAAACTTTCAATTAAGAGCAGCATTATTGTGGACTATCAGTGATTTTCCTGGCTATGCAGTTTTATCCGGTTGGAGTACTAAAGGAAAATATGCATGCCCTGTTTGTCATAAACACACAACTTCAGAACGGTTAAAACATAAGGATTGTTATATGGGCCATAGAAAATTTTTGGATCTGGCTCATACTTTTAGGAGGAATTCCCGAGCTTTTAATGGAAAGGAAGAACATGGGAGAGCTCCTGAAAAATTGATGGGGTCTACAATTTTATCTGAATTGGAAAATTTTCAAATCAGATTTGGAAAATTAGTTGATGATAATCCAACATTGCCATTCAGTTGGAAAAAGTTGAGCATTTTCTTTGATCTTCCTTATTGGAAAGATAATTTAATTCGTCATAATTTGGATGTCATGCATATTGAAAAGAATATTTGTGATTGCATTGTTGGGACATTGTTGAATCTGGATAAAACTAAGGATGATTATACTGCACGCTGTGATTTACGTGACATGGGTATAAGGCCAGAACTTCATCCAGTTGAGAAAGAAAATGGTAGATTTTATTTGCCTCCAGCCTGCTTTACAATGGACAGGAAGGAAAAAGAAATTTTTTGTAAAGTGCTAAAAAAAGTGAAGGTACCGGATGGGTATGCAGCTAATATATCTAGGTGCGTGAAAGTGAAGCCACCCAAAATTTATGGACTTAAGAGCCATGATAACCATATTTTGATGCAGCAGTTGTTGCCAATAGCTTTGAGAAAAACATTATCAAAGGCAGTCCGCTCTCCATTGATTAAATTGAGTAGGTACTTTCGAAAGTTGTGCTCTAAAGTCCTTTGTGCTGAAGATTTAGTCCACATGGAGAAGGAGATTGCTATTATACTTTGTCAACTCGAGAGAATCTTTCCACCATCTTTTTTTGTTATCATGGTGCATTTATCTATCCATTTGGCCACCGAGGCAAAAATTGGAGGACCAGTCCATTATCGCTGGATGTATCCTATTGAAAGGTATGTGTTCTAAAATTAAATTAATAATCTTAATATTTATTTATTTATTTGGGCACTTTTTAGTCTTATGATATCATATTTCTTCTAAGGTACTTGGGCACCTTGAAGTCTTATGTTCGAAACAAAAGTCGACCAGAAGGTTGCATTGCTGAAGGGTATATAGCAGAAGAGTGCTTGACATTTTGTTCATTTTTCTTGGCTGATTATGTGGAGACAAAATTGAATCGATCAAACAGAAATGAAGATGTTGCTAAAAGTTCTTCAACTGGATTAGATTTGTTCTCAATGTCAACTCGTCCATTAGGCAAAGGAATTCCCACTAAATTCAGTGATGAGGTTTTGAGAAAAGCACATCAATATGTCCTATTCAATTGTGACCATGTCAATCCCTATATCAAGTAAGTAAATAGTATTTCAAAAATGTCCTATTCAAAGTTATCTAGAACTCATTGAATATTGAAATTGCAGCCAGCATTATCAATTGATTCAAGAAAGGAATCCCCGAGCTGGAAAACATGTTATTGAACTCATGCATAGTGAGAATTTTGCATCTTGGTTTGCCAATCATGTATGTTATTAAACATTGCTAGTTATTAGCTGTTTTTGTACTACAAATCTGTCTCTAATGTTCTTATATATAATACAGATTGAGCATAATCTAGAATGCAAGGGAGACACATTACTTATAGATTTGAAGCAGCTTGCTAAGGGTCCAAATATTGTTGGGATGCAATACAAAGGACTGCTTGTCAATGGTTTTCGATTTCATACAAGAGAGTTGGAGAAAAAAAGAAAAACGCAAAATAGTGGAGTCATGGTTAATGCCACAACCTCAAGTTTTGCAAGTGCAAAAGATAATAATCCAGTTTTGAGTGATTTGGATTATTACGGAATTTTGACTAACATCATTGAGTTAGACTACAGAGAAGGTCGAAAAGTGCTGTTATTTGAATGTGATTGGGTCTCCAAAGGAAAAAGGCTAAAGCAAGATGAGGATGGGTTCATGTTAGCCAACTTTTTGAATGTAAAGCAGCACAATGAACCTTATATTCTTGCTGTTCAAGCGTCACAAGTATTTTATGTGGAAGATCCCCTTGAAAATGGGTGGCATGTTGTTATCACCACAAGACCAAGAGCCGAGTACAACATGGATCATGTGGGTGATGTGGACATGTACTTGCAAAGTCCAATTTCAAATGTACAGTTGGAAGATGACAATGGAGATGTTAGCTACATCCGTGATGATGTTCAAGGAGTCGAATTTATTCCCAACTAGGCCAAATTCATGATATGCGTAGATTCGATGTTTTATTAATTTGTTGCATGTAGACTTATCAAATTTTCTTTGGCTATGCCTAATGTTGATGTACCATGTTATTTATTTAGTTCTTCTTAATTGCTGAAGTTTCATTTTTACATTGAATGTGCTGAATTTTAGTTGTAGTTTATTAACTTTATTTAATTGGCTAAATGTTACATGAATTGAGTTTGTTGTTCAGACATGGCTAGGACTAAGAAAGGAAGAAATCCCAGCAGCAACCGACTTATTGATGAACCAATTGATGAGCATATGGAAAATCAAGCTACAAGAGTGGAAGAGCTTCAGAACACAGGTATTAGTAAGAGTATTTGACATTTTTAAATATATTATTGCATAGACACAAATAAATATTTTTCTTATTTTTTTAGATGATGAGACTGATGGTGATGTGGAGGCAAAAAAAACACGAGGACCAACATATATGACAAGTGTTTGGGGTCAGCCTACATCTCATCGTTATAAAGTTAGATTCAACAAACTTGGCAAACCAGTGGGCAAAAATAAATCAAGATTGACTGAGTTCTTGGGTACAATATCAAGAAATGGTTCATATGCCCCAATTGACGTCCAAGATTGGCGAAAAATTGACAAGTCTCGAAAGAAAGACATGTTAAAGATTGTCAAGGTAATAATTTCAAATCAGTTTACACATGAATGAATATTTGTTAGTTATTTATGATATGATGGTTGGAATCTAAGCACATGAAATATATTGTAGGAAAAATTTGATGTCCCTCCTAGTGCAAAAATTTGGATTCTTCGTGCTTTGGGCAAGTATTGGAGGAATTGGAAGGCATGGATTAAAGCAACATACTACAAGCCAAATATACAAGTTGAAACTCAAATGCTCAATTTAGATGTGCGAGTGGTAAAAGATCAATATAAAGTCATTGCTGATTATTGGGAGTTGGAAGATACAAAGGTATATGGATATTCCCTTTATGTAATTGTATATCAAATTATTTTGGAGTTATTTCTAAAATATTCGTATGTGATATAGAAAATCAGTGAAAAAAATAAAAAAGCAAGGGCAATGAAGACCACGAATCATAATACCGGGAAGAAATCATTTGCCCAGATTCGAGCAAAAATGGTAAACATTTCTAGCTATTCTATTATGCTTCATTTAATATTATTTCAATTTGTTTAACCAAAAATTCTTTTTGATACAGAAGAAACAATTAGGCCGCAATCCTTCAAGAGTTGAAATGTTCAATTACTGCTGCACTGATAATAAAGGAAACCCATCTAGTAGTGCAGCAGCTAATATTATGGTAAGTAAAATCTTTCATTATGCAGTTTACTTGCTTTAAAATATGTTAGAAAGATGTATCATTACTTTCTAATCCATATTAGGATTGTACAAATGTAATCATTGTTTTACTTTTTACACTTTTGCAGCTTGCAATGAATGAAAAGGTTAGTCAATTGCCTCCTGATATTGAAGATCCTGTTGGAAAAAATGATATATTTGCACAAGTAGTTGGGCAAGACAAGCATGGGCATGTACGGATGTATGGTTTTGGTATATGTCCAACTGATGTGTGGGGTGATGAACCAAGTCGAAGTGGGTCTCAGCGACTAGTGTTGGATCAAAAACATGAAATATTAGAGATGAAGGCAAAATTTGCTCAGCAAGAGGAACAAATTAAAGATCAAGCAAGAGAACTTGCTAACCTGAAAGCTTATTTAGAGCAACAAAATGGTCATAACTTATTGAATCAATCAAGAATCACTTCAACATCATCTAATCATATGTCAACCTCAAGTTCCAGTCTTAGACCTCTTAAAGTAAGTTTTTTAATACATTTGTTAGGTAATGGCAGTCCTCTTTACTTGATCTGATATTTAGGCATGTTTTGCTATTACAATCTGAAAGCAATTTTAGTTTAGTAATTTTTATATTTGTTACATGTTACTCTTGAATAGTTGTGGACTTTTGTAGAAGTATAGTTCATAGTTTTCTTACTATAATGTTACTTACTACACAACATGGACTGGAATTTTGATGTGACTGCTTTGCTTATGGTTAGTTTTCTGATGTTTTCGGGTATTGCATTTTCATGTAGGAGGGAGACTGTGTGACGATCCCACCGTACCCAGAGGCGTACCAAAGGGCTTGGCGGATCGCCTGCCTAGCTCGCGCCAGGACTCGATACTCTAAAACGAGAAATAGAGTTCACGCCAAAAGAAAATTCTATTTACACTATTACATCTTCAAAAGTTGCATAGACTATTACATTAAGCCATACACACCACTAGTACCAGAAAATAAATCCTAGAGAAGCTACTAACTATAACCACAACAAATATATACATCTTACTAGTTAACTTATAACAAGTACTAGAATAAACATCAATTGTTCTCTAAACCAAAAGTCTATACACCTTCCCAAGCTTTCCCCGCGTCGGCCCCTGCTAAGGAAAACAAATCGAATGGGGTAAGTTATATGCTTAGTGAATAATCGGGGGTAAAAACGTAAAATCACATCCAAATAAACATGTAAATCAAGATATTTCACATCAATAGACAGAAATGTAACATCACAATAGTAGGATACGGATGGCTTCAAAGCCAATTCAATTCCCCGAGCCTGTTCACCTGTTGACACTCCGTCAACCAAAAACTCTAGTCCGTAGACTCCACTTACTTCCCCGTTCACCTTATCAACCCCCGCTGGCCAGTCAACAGCACACAGCAGCTCGAGCAAAACAAAATCACTTAGCTTTAAACAAAGCTTTAACAAAGAACGAAATCCCAAGGTTAGCATGGAACTAACTTCGACCAAGCCCTGGCTGGCTCGAATAGTCCGTCTACCCTTGGAACCGGGCTGGAACCAAGCCCTAAGATATCCAATCTCTGATTAGATGATATCTCTCAATAAAGTACGCAACAAAGTACTCACCCCAACAGCACACAGCACAAGGGGTTCAACTCAAGTCATGTTCACCCTAACAGCACACAGCAAAAGGGTGATTCTCAATACAAAGCATGTATTCTCACATATTAAATCAACAACAAGGTTGGGTTTAGGTCAAGTGAGATAAAGTACACCCTCGCCTAAGTACCCATGTAACATATACAAGGCACTTTGACAGTTTATCACATAAAACAACCCAATTACTCACTCAAACTAGATAGCACGCAAATCAAGGCACTTTATACGAGTCCACCGACTCCGTCCGGTTCGTCACTGCCTGTGACAGAAGATTATACGCAACCATTAGTCAATCGACCATCACAAATGGAAATATGGTCTAAAACGGCCAAAACGGCCAAGAAATGCATGTGCGCGTGCGCGGAAATGAAAATGGTATGAAAACGGGTTGCAAGGTTTCGACCATAACCCGAGCTGTGGTTATCGGATCAAGGTGTATTACATAGCGTCTTGAAGCTAAGACAAAGGGTTACAACTTTCATGAAGACAACTCAACCCAGTTTTCAGTGGATCTAGGTCAAATTTTCAGCTTACCGAACCAGAATTCCAAAGGCTGGTTTGTACCTTGAGTGAAATTTTGGGCGGCATGCCCCTTGTGTTTACCTATTTTCCAGCCATTTATGGCTTCATTATTTTCCTCAAATCAGCTCCAATGTCACACATAGGCATGGGTACCACAATAGCCCTTCAATTGGGCTCAAAATAATCCAATTACAACACAAATCTTAACAAGGCAATCGGAAATCAAGTTTAAAGGCAAATAGCTAAATGGCAGATTTGATGTCTCTTGGCGTTTCGGTCACAACTAAAGCTACGCCTATCGGTTTGGGGTAAACTTTATACCATTTCGAAGCTAAGCCAAAGGGTTACAACTTTGATGAAGGCCACTTAACCTAATTCATAGTTTATCTAGGTCAAATTTGCAAATCACAGATCAAACAATTCATGATCAGTCTGGTTGTCAGCACTGACTTTAACCGGTAATAACTCAAGCTACACAATTCCGTTTGAGGTGTTTTCAGAGGCATTGGAAAGCTAAACCATAGGGCTACAATTTTTATGTTTTGTCCAAAAGCTGATTGGATACGAATCAGGGTGACAAAACGAAGCCAAACTGGCGAATTCACAAAACTGTTTACGAATTGAAGCTTGTGGCAGTCAGGGTATGTCGGTCATTTCACACCCTACCGTGCTCCGATCAAGCTGCCATTTTACAGGCAGCTAAATGACATCATTTCATACAACTTTCATGTTTTGAGCTAAGCCTAATTCGGCCTCCATCATGGCCGAATAGAATTGGGCAGAACAGGGCAACATAAAAACCCTAATCTGGAATTTTATGAATTCATGGTGTAAACTTCACTTTTCTAGCTTGAATCACTACTACAACCTCCTATACAAGATTATAGACACCATATTCCATCTAAACAACAAGATTTATGATTGAAAAATTCCAAAACCCTAACTCAAATAAACCACCATAAGCCTCAAAACCATGGAAATAACTATCATAAGCCACAAGTATAGGTTGTTATACAAACTTAAGCAAGAGTAAGGAAGAAATAAAGGAAGACAGCCATAATACCTTCCAAAACTCCTTGTAAGTGAGAAACAAACCACTTTCTCCCCAAATTTTCAGCACCCCAAGTCTTCCAATCACCAAGAGGTAAGTTTAATCGGTTTGGTTTTATTGATTTCACTCAAACAAGCTTGATTCAAGGGTTGAAGTTGCAAGCTTTCTTCCTCTCTTTTCTCTCCTAAGTCACGACCAAAACCAGCAAGAAATGAAGAAAAATCAGCCAAGAAGAAAGATAAGAAGGAAGGAAAATCATTTGGTCAAAGTTCCATGGATTGCCAACAAGTGTCACCTCAAGATGGCTTCTTATTTTTTTTCCTTTTCTCCCTTTTCTTTAGTCCAAAATTTCGGCTGCTTTAGGAGATATTTTAGGGCTGATTTTGGTCAATTAATAACAAGGAGATTAAGGTAATAAAGTAGTGTTCAAGTGGTGCACTCAATCGGTAACGAGCGGTACACATCGGTTCAACCCGTTTTTCCTTATTTCGCACGTACTAGGGTTTTAACTTATAATTCACTCACTTATTATCATCACTTCTAATCACACACTTTTTCTTATATAAACCTCACTCTTAACCACCAAATTTAGTACACACACTTCAACAAGTGGTCACACGGCCAAAATACGCAAAAACCCTAATTTACCCGAACTTGGAACCTAAAAGAAAAACCCTTGATTCTATGGTTGATTGTAGCTACTGAGAGAGTGAATGAGTAGTAAAGCTATTCTAAAGGAATAAGTGCCAAATAAAAAGGAATTTTAAGAAAAAGAAAAGGGATTTTACAACTCCATAGATTAAAATTAGGGTTTCGATTAGAATGTGAGAGATTTAACAAAAACCGGTTAGTCACAAGTAAAACTAGGATTTTGAGTATAAGTAGGGTTTCGAATCTTTAAAATCAAACAATTTCTTAAAACAAAAATAAAATAAAGAAACCGTAATATCCTCGTTGAGACTAAATAAAAATATTATCCTAAAAGTTGGGGTATCACAGACTGGATTTCTCTTTTTAGCTTAGATAAGCCAACAAAAGTTGTGACAATTGGACGGCTTCAATCTCTTAATCCTTCTGCAATAGTTGGGGGCCAACCACTAGGCTCGAATTGGTGTGAAGTGCTAGTTCAAGTCGTGGTTGAACGTGATGAGCATTTGATTAGGCCTTATGTGCCTTTGCAGACAATTGCTGATTCAATTGGTGCTCCTATAGCTTGGCCAACAAAACTAGTATGTTTTTCCTTTTCTAGCTTACAAATTATGTTAACTATTAATATCTCATATGTCTGTCTCATTTGATAATTACGATAGATTTTAATACATAATATACTTATGCTATAGGTAAAAATTTGCGAAGATTGATGTGCTGAAATTCAAAAGTGGACAAGGTGTTGCAGCATGTGGATACTTATCCATTTATATGGAAGTGCTCTAACTGCAAAAGGACAAAGTGTTGCTGCATATATTACAAGAAGTTGGTCTACTAGCGGTTTAGTTGATTTTAATTTATCTAGTGCTATTTAGGTGAAATCGTGGCAAACAATCAGTAGGACATTCTAACTATTTCATGAATGTTAACTCAAATATTATGTATTTTTTGCAAGGATGAAAGTTTAATTGGTTGGTTGAAAAACTACTAGTAGTTATGAGTACTTCAATTGTAATCATTGGTTATGGTGATAATTTGGATTTGGTTTTTCAATCAAATATTGTTGGTTTTGGTCATTGAATGTGAGATGTCCAATATGAATGTATGACTATATTGATACAATAGGGATGTTATATTCACAGCAGTATCGTGGTTGGGCATAAAAAAGAAAAAAAAATCCTGTCTATTAAGGCACTTGTAAGTGCCGCGATAAGGGTTTTTCGTAGTAGAAATTTTCTTGTTATACAGCAGGTTTTTGAGGCATTTTAAAACACCTTTACAGATTAATATAGAGGCATTTGCCAATATCTACATTAAGCTATATAGTGACATACTTGCATGCCTCAATAACAACCATTTCTTGACAAATACTACTGTCTCAAGAATGGACTGTTAAGGCATTTTAAAGCGTCAACTTAAAGTTAAGATGGCATTGTTTTGTGCCTCTAAAAAGTTAAGATTTTGAAAGTTGAATCCCAATTAAGGCATTTTTTGTTGTAAGCATTATAACCTTGTTGTGGCACTTCTAAATGTCTGAATTGTTTCTATGTCATGGCACTTAATTGTGCCTTAAAAAGCTTTTGTGACATAGGTTTTACATGGCACACTAAGTATGTGCCTCAATATAGTAAATGCCTCAACAGAGTGTGACTTGTGACATTTTGATGCGCCTCTATAAGAGGTTTTTCTTGTAGTGTATTCACCTATTCAATGGAGAAAAAAGTGAGATTATTATATAAAGCAGGAGTTTTTGACTTGTAATTGGATTCCTAATCTTCTTGTGTAAACATGTTAAATTCCTTGTTTGAGATTTATTAACATGTTAAATTCCTTGTTTGTTAAATTCCTTGTTGGAGCTGCTATTGTTTGACTTTTGCTCATCTCTCCCTTAAAAAAAAATGAATTTTGCTCATCCAAATGGTTATGTTGAGTTCCCATTACCACTTCTTTCCTACTATTCTATCTTACTGAGATTGTTGCTTTGTTTGGTTGGATTGCCTGACTTTAGGTATAAGGACCCGAAAATTTGTTTCCTATATTTTTGTTAGTTTAACTTACTTGCCTTGAATTTATGATTGATTTGATGGTTGAGTCATAATTTTTATCCTATTGCCTTATTTAACCCAGTGTATGTTGAGTTTCATAGTGCATTATGCTATTATGACCAACTAATGAGGTGTGTGCAATAAATCGGGTGGACAAGAGGGAGTTTTGTGCAAAAGGATTATTGTACTACAAGGTGTCAAGATATAATTAGATATGGGCTAGATATTGTAGTGATTTAAAGAAAACTAGATAAGGATTAGATCTTGTGTTGCCACATGTCAAGCATCCAAGGGAACTTTGACCAAGACTAGTTTGATCCTTATCCAATTTAAGCTTTTCTTTCTTCACTTTTCTTTCTTAACTATTTCTTCATTATTTCTCTTGTCTTGGCCGAATTCTTGAGGAGAAAGAAAAGGGGGAAAACAACTCAATTTCAAACCTTGATTCTTGTCTACTTGGTGAGAGAAAACAAGAAAGAAACCCTAATCTACTCCACCAAACCTTGAATCAAAATTGGAAGAAAGGTCTTGAAGAAGTATTTGGAGGAGGAAAGTCTTACAACCATCTTGATTTGCTTTCCATGCTAGGTTTTGGAGGTAAAGAGATAAACTTTGTTAGGAAATTTAGCTTTCTTCCTCCCTTATCTTTGATTTTATTTGAGGTATGATGTTATAGAAGCTAAAGGAAGGATGTTTATGCAAGATTTCACGTTTTTGTCAAGTTATGTTGCAATTTCCAACTTTGGTGCATAATCTATTTAGCTTAGTTTAGAGCTTTATATATGTGCAATTTTGCTGAAAATGGAGGATTTCATGTTTTTCAAGTTATGCTCTAAATTTCCAATTTTAGTGCATAAGGTATATAGTTTAGTTTAGAGTTTCTATAAGTGAACTTTTGATGGGTTTCTTTGCTAAGAACATGAGCCAAATGCCTCTTGACATGTTAGCTATGATGTATTGTGTTTTTGCCATGAAGATAAGGTTAAAATTTTGAAATTATAGAAAGGAATTTAAGGACAAGTTGCTGAAAATTCTTCTTTGATTAGTCGAATGAGAGAGAGAGAGAGAGTTTGAGTTGGAAGTTTAGGATGGTTTTGACATATTTCACTCAAGATACTTGCTAATATTTTGATCTTCACATGTATGTTGATTTTGAGCTTTTCACAAAGAGTTTTGGTGAAGTGAATCTTGTTCTTTAGATTGTTTAGATGCTGGATTTTTGCCATGAATCTAGGTAAGAAAAATTAGGATTTTTGGAGAAAAGTTGTCAAGTCCTTGCTGGAAATTTTGATAGGGTTAGCCGAGAGGGCGAGAGAGAATTTTAGATTTATATGGTGATTTTGACATATCTTGACTCAAGGCACATGACAAGACTTTGATCTTCACATATATGTTGGATTTGAGCTAAAACAAAGAAGTTCATGAGGAAGAAAATGATTTGCTCCAAAACGTTTTATTGCTCAAAATTTTCAGTTTTGAACCTCAAGAGTTTTGTCTCGTTTTCTTCAAAATTCGTGACTAGAATCGACCTACTTTTACTCCATATTTTGCTTGAGACATTGATCTATCATGCATGTGGTTTTTCCCCTTGATTTGAACAAGAAAAATTTACACTTTTGGAAGTTATGTTAGGGGTACAACCTGGCAAATTGATGTGTCTTCTAAGAGAAGCTTTGAAGCTCCAATTTTCGCATTTCTATTGGCTTCAAGTTGATAGACTCTTGATCTACTATATGATCACAGGATTTGAGAGTGTCCAAGAGGAAGAACGGGGTTTGAAATGGAAAGATTGTGATCAATTGTGAGTGTTTTAAGTGCATGTTAGGACTACAAATTTGCTTGAATGATACTTGATGTGCCTAGTTGATTGATACTGTTATATATCTTGAATTGCAAATGAGCAGGTGAGTGTGTACTTTGTCGCACCCGACCTAACTTTGCTTGAATGATGTTTAATGTACCTAATTGATTGATACTGTTATATATCTTTAACTGCAAATGAGTAGGCGAGTGTGTACTTTATCACACTCGACCTAATTTGACTGAGATCTTGTTATCCTGTTTATAAGTAAACTGATATACATGTGCATGGCTTGAAAGTCGGTTGAAGATGGTATCTCATCGACTATACTGAGTGCTTGGGATCCCCAAACCCTATTGCCTAGTTAGTCGAATCGAGCCAGCAAGGGTTTGGTCGAGGAGATTGACGAATCATGGATAATGTTTATTGTTTATTCCATTGGATTCGGTCCTCTGGAATCAGTATACCCAAGTATTACCTCTACTTATCTTTGGAGTTTGGGCTCGGTAAGGGGATTGATCGATGGACGGAGATTGACATTAAGCAGTGATCTACGGACATTGTTTATTGCTGCATTTCAAACGTTGACGGAGTATCAATGGATTCGGAAAATGTTGCTAAGGAACTAGCTTGCAAGAGCCAACTGTACCCTTTTAGTTGCAAGTGAAATATTGAACAAGACTAAGTGTTATGCCTGGAATCTGGCAAGAGTTACCGTATCAGTTGAATCTACACTGGAATCCTGAACAGGACTAAGTACTCCGCCTAGAATCTGGCGGGAGCCACCCTATCAGTACCCAAATCCTTTTCTTACTATATTAAATTGTTTATTTGAATATGTAAACTGTTAATAACTTGACTTGTAGTTATTTGCTTTCTTTGCTTTAAGATTTTGATATATGTGATTGTTATCTTGCCAATTTGATTGCATGTTTTTTGGAAGTTCACTGGGTTTTTAACTCATTTTATTATATGTTTTCCCTTAACAGGATGCGGGGATGAAAGAGATAAGAATAGTAATAGTTTGTGATAAGAAATCTTGAGCTTGTATTTGGCCGGCACTATATTATGGTACTAGTCATTTAAATTCTTTTCTTTTGGCTTGTACTTTGGTTTAAATATTTGGACGATTTGTAGCATGAAAATGTTATATTGAAGGATTTTAGTTTGTTTTCCTTAATAGGAATTAATTGGAATCGTGGATCCGAAAATTAGTGAGTTCGAGAGTTGCAGTCTTAACTTTAAGTAATTGCCATTCTATGTGTATTTAGTGAATTGATTGAACAATTTGTATGTCAATCCATTTAGTTGTGCATATAAGTATGGATGTTTTGGAAAGTTGGATTGTTTTTAATGCCTGATTGAGGAGTTTCATGCTTACTTTGGAGTTAATATTATCTCTCAAGTTAATGTTGGTGAATGAATCCTGACGAGAGCCAGGCAGGCAGTCCGTTAACTTTTGGGGTACACCCTAAGAGGAGGTGGGGTCGTCACATTAGGTGCATCATATAAATACATAATGAACTTTGAGAGACATAGATCATGAAATTATTGAAGTTTAGGTTCATTGCAGAGTCTCTGTAAAGTTAGAAAATGAGTTTGCTAATAAGCCGTTGTCTATTGTTTACCTTTTATATACATGGTTTTTTTAAATCTTTGTAACTTCTCTTGTTATCTTGAAAGGTATAGATTATTTCCAACTAAAATGCTATTTGCTCGTATTTTACTTATATTAAGGTACTTTGGGTATTATGGCTAGAGCGGGACATCAGCGAGGGGCGAAGGAACCAACAAACACGTCACTATCTACATCAATTGTTCCACTTCATAATGCCAATGATTCTAATAATGGAGTAGCGACCAATGCATCTGAGGCATCTGAAAACATTTCAATTGAACTTGATTCTAGTTCTAAAGAACTGGAGACCCATACTTCTGCTTCTAGTACATTTTTTTCTTTAGTATCCAATTTCCTAATTTATTATTTGCTTTTTCCTAGTAGTGTTGGTCTTCTCATTAGTCTAGTCATTGAAAAATCATATGAATTGTAAATTGCGAGCTAGTAACTACAAAATATTTTTATTGATATGAATACCAAAATAAAGATTTTGCTTGTAATTTAGTTATTCCTTTATTAATGTTCTCTTTTCATCCCTCCTATGTTTTTTTTATACATAGGGATCACATCAAAGAAGAGAGGTAGAGGTCCAAATAGAGGGATAGAGTTGTCAAGAGAAGTTGAGAAAAATGGAAAGTTAGACATACTAATTCATGAAGGTATAAACAGACCACTTGGAGAGAACCATACTAATTTGCCAAGAGAAATTGGATTTCTTGTTAGGCATATTGCAACAATGCGAGTTGTAAATTGGTCTGAAGTTGAAGTTGATCAGAAGAAGAAGATAATTCAGACTCTGCTGGTAATATTTATTTGTTACAACTATTTATTCTTTTTCATGAAAAATCATTCTTATTTTTGTTTCCAATTTTATTGTTTATATCTTGTTTATTATTTCACAAAAGGCTAAATCTAGTTGTATGCTAGTTGCTCTTATGTTCTTTTAATTAAAAAGTTAATTTTACAGAGCTACATAGAAGATGCTATGAAGAGGGCATGGCAAGATTGTCGTTCTAAAGCTCATTTGCACTACAAAGCTTTTTGGGGTGGAGAAAATGGTAGAAAAAGTCCATATAAAACATTTCTAAACCGACCAATTGATTGGCAATGGTTGTGTGATTATTTTGATTCTAAAGCATTTGAGGTAACTATTATTGGACCTTTATTTTCAAATATTTCTTAAAGATTTTATTTGACATCCATTGATTTTAAATGAGATTGTTATTTACATTCTTTGCAAAAGTTTCTATAAGAAATTCACAAAATAGGGCTTGTCTAACTACTCTTCCAAAAATTGGTTCAGTTTCACTTGTGGCATCCCAACATGAGGAGGTAACAACTCTAGTGTATTCATATATATATATATATAGACACATTGTGAGAACTTGAAAATTCATTTATATTTTCTTATAATTCTCTTTTATTTTGAATAAGTTAATTTATCATTTCTTTAATACTAATTTACTTCCCTTAATAGTTCTAATAAATAATAGAGTCGAGAGTTTTACATTTACCTTTATAGTTAGTGTATGTTAGGTTTTAGGGTGCATTGTGGTAGTGTGATCAATTGGTAAGGTGTGTGTACTAAACTTGCTGGATAAGAGCGGGTATTAAATAAGAGGAAGTATGTGATTAAAAGTGCTAAGAGTAAGTTAGTGAATCATAAGTTAAAAGTACAAAAGAGACAAGGAAATAGGCTTGAACCGACTCGCGCCGTTGTTACCGGTCGAGGACACCACTTGACCAATACTTATTTCCCTAATCTTCTTATTTTCCTTTTATTTTTCTTTCCCTAATTTTTCCTAGGGTTGGCCAAAATTATTGACCAAGAAAGAGAGAAAAAGAAAAAAAAAGAGGAAAAATGGTTGATTGCTAAGTGTTGGCAATCAAGGCCTTCTTTGACCAAAAGTTTTCCTCCATCTTTATCTTTCCTACCATCAAAATCTCCTTCATATTTCTTCCTTGTTGGCCGACTCTTGGAGAGGAAAAAAGAGAGAAGAAGACTTCACTTTTCATCTTGATTTTTCCTTGATTGAGTGAGGAATCAACCAAAACCACTAATCTAAACCGAACAAAGTTGCAAACAAGGTGACAAGGAGGCTTGTAGTAGAGTGATTTGGAGAGAAAAGCCTTGGTTTTTCACTTTCTCCCTAGAGGGTTGAAGCTATTAAGTTGGAAAACTCTCCTTCTCTTTCTTATCTTGCAATTTATTGCGTAGATGAATTGAAATTGGAAGTTTTATGGAAGATATCATGGATTTGTGAAAATTGGTGAAATTTCCAGCCTAGGGTTTAATTTTCCAACTTTGTATTATATTTTTCAGCCATGATATGACGGTATCTAGCTTTATTATGGACTTGTATGAAGATTTCTAGCTATACTATGACTTTTTAGCTTCCAAATAAGAAATTCTAGCTTTAGTTCCAAATTTTCCAGCTTTGGTAGAGAATTTTCCAGCTTAGATATAAGATTTTATATGCTAAAGATAAGTTTAGATTAGTTGGTTTTGTAGTCTAGTATAAGAATCCCTTTTACCTTATAACTTGTGGAGTTGATTTGGGATGTTTTGCCATGAAACTTAGTTTGAAAAATTGGAAGAAAAGTTAAGGAAAAATAGGAGAAGTGCTGCCCGTTTTTCTTCTTGTGGGGTAAGTGAGTGAAAATGGAAGTAAATGTACGATATGTAATCGATTTGGACTTCACTTACTTAGGAATGTTTGAATTAACCCTGGTAGTAATATGTAAGATGAAATTTTTCCAAAAACGATATATTTTGCAAGGAGAAAGTAACGGCCACTTTAAACGGGATTTTCTAGTTGCATATGACAAGTTATAAACTTAAAGGTTTCAATCGTTTCTTTACCAAAACCAAAAGAAAGGGCATATATTTTCCAGAGTTTATTAAGTATTATGATTACTATTTAAATGAGTTTTACTTACTTGATTTTTCCTTTGATATTAATAAGCGAAAGACATATATTTTGAAACCCTATTTGATTACAAGTTGTTACCCGATATTTTATCGCGAATTTTGACTCTAACCAGGGGGCTGGACCTGGGTTTGATTTGGATAAGCAGTAAATCATTGGTGAGTGTCTCCAATTGCATGACCGAACTTGAAACTTGGATGCAACACTTTCTTGATGTGATTGAATAATACTTGACTTGTTCGGTTGGGCAAGGGCGTACTTTATCGCACTTGCCCTAATGTGACTTATTTCTGCGCATTGGTTACAAATGGTTTGATGTATATGTGTATGACTTAAATACTACCTGGGATCCCAACCCTATGGGTTAGTTGGTCGAATCGAATTAGTAAGGGTTTGGTCGAGGAGACTGGCGAACCATAGGTACTGTTTATTGTTTATTGCGTAATCCACTGGATATGCTCCACTGGATTCGGTATACTCGAGTATTACTACCACTGTTAATGTTGGAGTTCGGGTCCGGTAGGGGTTTTGATTGGTGAATGGAGATTGGAGTTAAGTGGTGCTTTACTAGAGTTGCTACACTGCTTTGAAAGTTGACGGAGTGTCAACTGTTTCTTGGCAAGCTGCGGCCAAGTTAGCTCGCAAGAGCGACTTGTATCTGTGATGACCCCACCTCCCCCTAGGGCGTACCCCAGAGTTTAGAGGACCGCCTGCCCAGCTCTCGCCAGGACTCGCTCACTTATTTCGGATAAAATAATTCACAACCTCGAACGGGAATGGAACAATGGTTTTCAAATTTGGAACATACAAATACATTCACTTCTGTCTCAATTTTCCATACAATCCCAAATACATTAAAGATTGGAGTTCCAAATACATTCAACCCTAGTCGAGTGACTAGTGCGAGTACCATTACAAAATTTCCAAAAACAAGACTAAGCTAGCCTGTACCAGTCTCACGCCTCGCTCGTACCCCCTGTAAGGAAAACAAATGGCGTGGAATGAGCTAAAAGCCCAGTGAGGTTCCAAATAGCAAGTTGACCATTATTTAAAAGTACAAATATCACTGTAGCAAAATAGCGAGCATAACACGTTCATAAAAGTGAGCAATAACACTTCAAGTAGCAAATCTCAAAATGAGCGAGTGTAAAATTTTTTCTAAAAGAAACAATAACACTACGAATAACAATCAGAGGATAAGGATACAGATGGCTCTCAGGAGCCAAATTCCCATTGCTTCACCAGAGCTTGATCAAGTATTAGTTGACACTCCGTCAACTTTCAAGTAGTAACCAATCCAGTAGTACTTCGCTTAACTCCAATCCGTCCACCATTCAACCCCTTACCGGGCCCGAACACCAACTAAACACTGGTGGTAATACTCGAGTATACCGATTAGTCGAGGAGATAACACTCCACTCGACAACACTAGATACCCATGGTTCGTTATCTAATCGACCACGCCCTTGCCGGCTCGACTCGATTAACTAGCCAGTGGGGTTTGGGTTCCCAAAAAAGTCGATGAGATAACATCTCCAATCGATTGAATCAAGATAAAAGTACGGAGACGGGAATGAGAGGTACCTCCCACTCGGATCGAGTGTGGTACATACTGCCGCTCTGCACTTACAAGTGAAGCACAAGTATATCAAGTCGATTGGCAACAATAAACAAGTACATATCAAATTAGGGCAAGTGCGATAAAGTACGCCCTTACCCGACCATACCAATCACATTTCATTCGATCACATTGGTCAAGTATTGAAAATAAGTGTCAAGTTCAATCAGGTATTTGGAAGCACTCACCAAAGATTTAGTGTTTGTCAAAAATCACACTCAGGTGTAACTCCTTGGTTGGAGTCCAAATCTGCGATACAATATCATTTAAAAGCTTGAAATCAACTAGGGTTCGAAACTTAAGAGTTTCGCTTCAAAAAGATCAAGTAAATGAAACTCATTTAGATAGGGTTCATGTTACGTATCAAACTCTAGAAAATTCACGCTCGCTCTTTTGGTTTTGGCAATGAAACGATTAAAACTTTGGAATTCCCATTTGAGTCCAAAAGACGAGAAAAACGTATTTCTATTGGTCGCAACTTTCATTTTTTTCAAGGGTATGAGTTTCGGCCAAATTTCAACTTATATCCCTCCACAAAAGGGAACTCGAATAACCTAAACAAATCGAGTTAGATTCGTTTTCAAAGCCTTACTCAAGTCGCGCGTACCTCTACTTAACCCTCGAGTGCCAATTTGGGCAGCACGCCCTTTGTGTTTACCTAGTTTCCAGCCATTTATGGCTTCCTTATTTTCCTCAATTCAGCCCCACAATTACTCACAAGTAATGTTACTAACATAGCCCTTCCATTAGGCTCCAAAATCATCCAAGTACAACACAAGTGTAGTAGTACAAACGGAAATCAGTTTTGAAGACAAAACTAAACGGCAGATTTGGCATCCCGTAGAATTTTAGTCATAACTGGAGCTATGTTTATCGAATCGGGGTGAAACTTATACCGTTTCGAAGCTAAGACAGAGGGTCACAACTTTCATGAAGGCAACTTAACCTAATTCACAGTTTATCTAGGTCGAATTTGCAAATCACAGATCCAAAAGTTCATGATCAGTCTGGTTATCAGCATTGACTTTGATCGGTAATAACTCAAGCTACATAATTCCGTTTGAAGTGTTTTCAGAGGCGTTGGAAAGCTAAAACATAGAGCTACAAGTTTTATGTTTTGGCCAAAAGCTGATTGAATACGGATCAGGGTGAAAAAATGAAGCCAAACTTGTGAATTCAGGGGTATTTCAGGGGTATTTCGGTCATTTCACATCCTACCGTCCTCCGATCGAGCTGAAGTTTTACAAGAAGCTATATAACATCATTTCCTACAACTTTCATGTTTTAGTCTAAGTCTAATTCGGCCTCTAAACTATACGAATGATGCTGGTCAGAACAGGGCTATTTCAATCCCTCAAGCTGGAATTTGATGAAACCAAAGTAGAAAATGCCCATTCATGTCTTATACCACTATCCCAACTCCCTATCCAAGGTTATAAACATCATATGCTATCCAAACAACAAGATTTATGATTGAAAATTTCCAAAACCCTAACTCAAATAAACCACCATAAGCCTCAAAACCATGGAAATAACTATCATAAGCCACAAGTATGGGTTGTTCTACAAACTTAGGCAAGAGTAGGAAAGCAATAAAGGAGGATAGCTATAATACCTCTTTAAGATGCTTACAAGAGCAATCCTTCACCTTTCCTTTCAAAACTTTGGCACACCAAGCTTCCTAAGCTCTCAACTAGAAGATTAATCGGTTTAGATTCTTGTTTTTCACTCAATTCAACTAGCAATCAAGATGGAATGAAATATTGTTTTCTCCCTTTTTTCCCTCTTGAGGTTCGGCCACCATGAGAAGAAAAGATAGAAAAAAATGAAGTCCTAGATGGTTTAAGAAGGTTGGTCTTGGCTTGGGGTCAAAGTTGGTTGGATGCCCTCCACTTGTCACTTCAAGATTCCATCTTAAATTTTTGTCTTTTCCTTTCTTTTTCTAGTCAAAATTTTCGGCCAACAAGAGCTAATTAAGGGCTGATATTTTGCACTAATATCATGGATATGTTATGGTAAGAAAGTGATGGTCAAGTGGTGTGTTCAATCGGTAGTGAACGGGATCCGTCGGTTCAAGCCGATTTCCCTTAAATCGCGTATACTAGGGTTTTAACCTCTAATTCACTAACTTATTATTATCACTTCTAATCACACATTTAATATCATCTAAAATGTACTCTTAATCACTAAATTTTGTACACATTTCGTACCGAGTACTCATACTATGAAAAATGTAAAAACCCTAGTTTGTCTTAACGATGAAAGAAAAAGGGAAACCCTTATTTCTATGATTATTTATAGCTATTGGGGAAGTGAATGTGTAGTAAAGCTATTATAAAGTAATAATTTCCAAATTAAAGGGAATTTTAAGAAAGATATAAGGGATTTTACATGTCCTCACAGTATCCTTATACCTGAAAATGTTGAATCCCTAATTAACTGGTTCCTTGAAGTATTGCTGCTTACTTGATGAATTTTTGTGCTCGCCACTTTGAGATTTCAAGTTTTATATAATGACCAACTTGCTACTTGCTTTTGCATGATGTTTTGGAACCTCACTGAGATTTGGCTCACCCCATTAGTTTTGCTTTCCTTACAAGGGGTGCGAGCATAGGCATGAGTCAGGAACAGGCTGGTTTTGTCTAGACCTTTTGACTTTTGTATTTGTACTAACACTAGTGCTCGAGTAAGGTTAGAAGTTCAACTAAAACTTGAATCTTTTGTTACAGTTGGATATGTATGAACATTTGAGATAGACATGTGTATAGATGTACATTCTAAGCTTGGGAACTGCTATTTTTTTTACTTTTGAAGTTATAATTTATCTTTGAAATTGTGTGAGTGAGTCCTAGTGAGAATTGGGTAGGCGGTCCACTAAACCCTGGGGTACGCCCTAAAGAGAGGTGGGGTCGTCACAGGTGGTATCAGAGTCTAGATTTGAATTGGCCTGGGTGAATTGAGTGACCTATTGTACTAGTTGATATAGTTCATGTACGAATGTCTAAGTGTGAAATCCTAGAGAGTAGGTGGCTAACTTAATTTTACTTGTTTAAATTACTTATTCTCTTGATACTACTTGTACTGTAGGCAATGGAAGGAGATGGTGAGAATGAAAGTTTCGAACGACCTCGTCGAGTGCTTAGCTATCAAGAACGTCCAGGAGGGCCGGTATTTCGGTGGGTTCCGGGGAGTAGGGTCAAGTACTGTGATTGTTGGCGAACCTACTCATATCCCGATAGGGTGGTCCTTGCCATAGCGGACGAGAGGAGAAGGTTGGCCAGTGCCAATTGTCGAGACCAGATGGAGATTAAGCGCCTGAGGGCGGCGCTAAGAATGCAAGGGAATAAAATTCGAGAGATTGAGGCTTCTATTCTTGAGAAACAGGAGCGAACCAATGCTTTTCGAGAGCAAACACAGGAGGCTAATGGTCACCTCGTTCAAGTGGTGAGGGAAGTAAGGGACCGAACTGATAACATCTTAACTGAGTGTGGGGCTCTCATAGAGGAAGTGGTGCCGGTGAATTTAGTCAGAGAAGGTCAAGGGAATGTGGCCCCTAATGAATCTGACCTAGAACCTGAGGAGAATCCTGAGGAAGAACCAGTTGCACCTAAGAAGGTGGTGGAATCGATTGGGTCAGTGACGAACTGAGATAGAAATTTAGGGTTTGAGGGTTGTGCAAGATAGTTAGGACATGTTATAGGGTAGTTGGGTTGACACGTCATCTTTCTTGTTTTGTTTTTGATATTGACGTGTTAAGGTTGATGTATATAGTGCTTGCTTTTGTTCTATGTCCTTTGGTTTGCTATAAGTACTTGACTTTATTAGGTTGACATGTACAGTATTTTATGACTTGGTATTTGAGTTGTTATGGTATGTATATAAATAGAGTATTTTATTTTAAGTGTGTTCCATTATTTTCATTTTATAACTTGGAAATGTTTTTATTGAGTTTTATAGCTACTTTATTTTGTTTATACCTATATAGTCTATTTTTCGAAAGAGATATGGAAAGTAGGCAAAGTCAAGGAGGTGATACTGGCCGTGGATGTGGGATAGACAAGTACAAGAACTGAAGGAAGAAAGAGACGCGACGGCTGAGCAACAACCTGAACCAAAGGTCGAAATAGGAGATCAGGTAGCAACGGCAATGCAGCAAATGACTAATATTTTAGCTCAGTTGGTAAGCAACAGGGGCAAGCTCCTGTTAACCAGCCTAGAGACCCTGAAATAGGGGACAATAGGGCCCTAGAGCAGTTTCAAAAGTTCTCTCCGCCCAAGTTTCTTGGAGGGCCAGATCCGGAAGTAGCGGAGAGATGGCTGGAAACAATGATCAATATTTTCGCTGCCTTGAATTACATGGAGGAAAGGCAGGTGAACTTTTCCGTATTCCAATTTGAAGGACCAGTTCGAGCTTGGTGAAATGTGATTAGGGCTAAGTGAGAGAGAGAGCGGACAGTGTGGACTTGCTTGAATTTCATACGAGAGTTTAGTGAGAAATATTTTCCACTCATAGTCTAAGAGAAAATGGAGGACGATTTTATTAGACTACATTAGGAAGTCTTAAGTGTATCTGAGTATGAAATCCAATTCACCAAATTATTCAAATTCGCTCCTGAATTAGTGGCAACGGAGCAAAAAAGGGTAAGGCAGTTTGTACAAGGGTTAAATGTAGAAATACAAGAGGCTTTGGCGGTGGCACAAATTAATACTTTCACGGAGGCTCTTGAGAAAGTACAGAGGATTGAGATTGCAAGGGCGCAGGTGAAGGTTTTTCATGCAAAAAGAGAGATGCGTCTAGTGGAGGTCAAGGGCAGGGACAAAATGATCGGGGTATGCCACCCCCTAAGGTAGGTCGAGGAGCTGGTGGAGGGAGAATTTCGGGGACACCTAGGGGAGTTACTCCGAGAGGAGTCTCGGGTGGAAGAGAACAACTGAGAGGTGCCTTACAAGGAGATCAAACATCAACCCCTCGCTTATCTTGTAGGTATTGTGGAAAGTCTAATCATACTAAGGATATTTGTTGGTGAAAGGCACGGAAGTGTTTACAATGCGGGAGTATCAAACACCAACTCGCAACCTGCCCACTCACTAGTGATACCCAACAGGCCGATAGGTCGAACCCTAAACCGACCAATATAGGAGGGACCAGGCTAAGGATGCCAGTCAGAGTATATACTTTGGACCAATAACAAATGCCCGAGCCGTCGGAAGTAGTGGAAGGTACAATCCCTGTTTTCTATCGTTTGGTCAAGATTTTGATAGACCCTGGTGCAACTCATTCTTTTGTCAACCCTACTTTTATATGTGGAATTGACGTGAAGGCCGAAAGGCTACCGTATGATTTAGAAGTGAGAACACCTATGGGTGACCAATCTTTACTTGCTAACGAGGTGTATAGGAACTGTGAAATTTGGGTCTGTGAGCGAAAATTGATAGTAAACCTTATAAGTCTGACTATTAAGGGGTATGATGTTATTATAGGAATGGATTGGTTAGCTCATTATCATACTCGGTTAGATTGCCGAACGAAAGTGGTTGAGTTTTGTATATTGGATGAATCAACCCAAAAACTAGATGTGAGGGGTATTTTAGCCTCATCTGCCCTTATTTCAGGAATTCGAATTAGAAAATTGTTAAGTAATGGGGTATAGGGGTATCTAACCTTTTTAGTCAACACCCCAGGAGAAAAGGTTAAACTAGAGGACATGCCGGTGATAGACGAATATCCAGATGTATTCCCTGATGAATTGGTATCATTGCCTCCCGAGAGAGAGATGAAGTTTAAGATTGATCTGGCACCTGGAACTACTCCTATATCAAATATCCCTTATCGAATGGCGCCCGCTGAACTTAAGGAATTGAAATTGCAATTGTAAGACTTGTTAGAACGGGGATTTATACATGAGAGTGAGTCTCCTTGGAGCGCTCCAGTACTTTTTGTTAAGAAGAAGGACGGGAGTTTGTGATTGTGTATTGATTATTGAGGGTTGAATGCAGTGACCGTTAAGAATAAATATCTTTTGCCCCATATTGACGAGTTATTTGACCAGTTACAAGGGCTGTGGTGTTTTCTAAATTAGATTTTAGACAAGGATATTATCAATTAAGAATTAAGAAGGAGAATATGCCAAAAACTGCATTTAACACTCGATATGAGCATTATGAGTTTGCGATGATGCCTTTTGGATTAACTAATGCTCCAATAGCATTTATGTGTTTAATGCATCGGGTGTTTAAACCCTATTTGGACCAATTTATGGTGGTATTTATTGATGATATTTTTGTGTATTCTAAAACTAAGGAGGAACACAAGGGACATTTGAGAATGGTATTACAAACCCTAAGAGAACACCAGTTGTTTGTCAAATTTAGCAAATGCGAGTTTTGATTAGAGAAAGTGTCATTTTTAGGCCATATAATCTTAAAAGACAGACTTGCTGTGAATCCGATTAAAGTAGAAGCTGTTGCCAAATGGAAACAGTCGAAAAATCCCATTGAGATTCGTAGTTTCTTGGACCTAGCAGGATACTACTATCGGTTTATAAAGGATTTCTCAAGAATTGCAGGGCACTTAATGAATTTGACAAAGAAGCAGAGAAAATATATTTGGGATGCTAAATGTGAAACCAGTTTCCAAGAGTTTAAGAAGCGATTGACTATGGCACCAGTGTTAACTTTGTTAAATGGGAAGGATAGTTATACGGTATATATAGATGTTTCGAGAGAAGGATTGGGTTGTGTTTTAATGCAAAATAGGAATGTAATTGCCTATACTTCTCGGAAGTTAAAATCTCACGAGCAGAATTATCCAATCCATAATTTAGAACTCGCTGCGGTTGTGTTTACCTTGAAGAAATGGCGACATTATCTGTATGGGGTGACTTTTAAGGTGTATACAAACCATAAAGTCTTAAGTATTTATTCCTCCAGAAGGAATTAAACCTGAGGCAGCGTCGGTAGATGGAGTTCTTAGAAGTTTATGACCATACCATTAATTACCATTGGGAAAAAGACAATCTAGTGGCAGATGTCTTAAATCGGAAGACTAAACTACCAGGTTTGATAGTAAGAGAGTGGAACCTGTTAGAAAATGTTAGTGAATGGAACCCTCGTCTTGAGCCATGGAAAGTTATCTTGGAGAATATTGTGATGAAATCAATATTGTTGGATTGAATTAAGGAGGGTCAAAAGAAAGAACCAACGGTACAAAAGTAGATGGAGAGAGTGAAAAAAGAGAGTTGCCCGACTTCAATTTAGGTCCTGATGAAATTCTAAAATTTCAAAATCGCATCGTTATACCAAATGATGAAGAATTGAAAAAGGACATTTTAGAAGAAACTCACTGTTCTAGGTACACTGTGCATCCAGGTAGTGGCAAGATATATCAAGATCTCAAAAGCCTATATTGGTGGGACAATATGAAATTGGAGATTGTTCAATTGTTCAAAGATGTCTTATGTGTCAACAAGTGAAGGCCGAACATAAAAAATCGTCGGGTTTGTTACAGCCTCTAGAGATACCTGAATGGAAGTGGAAACACATAATGATGGATTTTATATCAGAATTGCCACGAATTCAAAAAGGTCATGATGCAGTTTGGGTGATAGTGGACCGGTTGATTAAGTCCGCACATTTCTTACCAGTTAATATGAAACATTTTTTGGAGAAACTTGTCAAATTTTATATAAATGAGATTGTAAGATTGCACTGGGTACCAGTGAACATAGTATCCAATAGAGATCTTAGATTTCTATCTTGATTTTGACAGAAATTACAAGAGATTTTAGGGACTAAACTGAACTATAGCTCAATCTATCATCCTCAAACAAATGGATAGTCGAAGAGAACCATTCAAACCCTTGAGAATATGTTAAGAGCATGTATTGTGGATTTTGGAAAAAGTTGGGGTAAGTACATGACATTAGTCGAATTTGCCTATAACAACAGTTATCACTCTTCTATCCAAATGGCACCATATGAAGCACTTTACGAACGAAAATGCCGATCACCGATCCACTGGAAAGTAGGAGAGAGAAAAGTTATAGATCTAACAATAATACCATGGGTTGAGAAAACCTACGAAAAGGTAAAAATGATACATTAGAGACTTCAAACGGCCCAAAACCGACAAAAGAGTTATGTCGACCATTGGAGAAAAAATTTGGAGTTTGAAATAGGAGACAAGATATTTCTTAAGATTACCCCACTGAAAGGAAAGATCAAGGCGGCAAAAGAAAGGAAACTACAGCCAAGATAAATAGGACCTTTCAGCATATTCCAACGGATAGGAAAGGTGGCATATCAATTAGAGTTGCCAGCAACTTTATCTCGAATCTCTGATGTTTTTCACATCTCTTTACTTAAGAAATATCATCCGAACCCGACTCATGTTCTGCCGCCAGAGGATATTGAGTTTGACGAGTCTCTAACCTATGAGGAACGACCTATTCGAGTACTAGACTGAAAAGTGAAGGATCTGAGGAATAAGCAAATTTCACTGGTTAAGATTCTATGGAAACACCATGAGATCGAGGAAGCAACCTGGGAGTTAGAGACGGACATGCAAGAGAAATACACTGAGCTGTTTACAAATAAAAGTATGAATTTCGAGGTCAAAATTCTCTTAAAGATGAGAGAGTGTGAGAACTTGAAAATTCGTTTATATTTTTTATAATTCTCTTTTATTTTGAATAAATTAATTTATAATTTCTTTAATAATAATTTACTTCCCTTAATAGTTGTAATAAATAATAGAGTCGAGAGTTTTACTTTTACCTTTATAGTTAGTGTATGTTAGGTTTTAGGGTGCATTGTGATAGTATGATCAATTGGTGAGGTGTGTGTACTAAATTTGATGGATAAGGGCGGGTATTAAATAAGAGGAAGTATGTGATTAAAATTGTTTAAGAGTAACTTGGTGAATCATAAGTTAAAAGTACAAGAGGGACAAGGAAATAGGTTTGAACCGACTTGCGCCGTTTGTTACCGGTCGAGAACACCATTTGACCAAGACTTTCTTTCCCTAATCTTCTTATTTTTCTTTTATTTTTCTTTCACTAATTTTTTCCTAGGGTTGGCCGAAATTATTGACTAAGAAAGAGAGGAAAAAGAAAAAAAAGAGGAAAAATAGTTGATTGCCAAGTGTTGTCAATCAAGGCCTTCTTTGATCAAAAGTTTTCTTCCATCTTTATCTTTCCTACCATCAAAATCTCCTTCATATTTCTTCCTTGTTGACCGACTCTTGGAGAGGAAAAAAGAGAGAAGAAGACTTCACTTTTCATCTTGATTTTGCCTTGATTGAGTGAGTAATCAACAAAAACCACTAATCTAAACCGAAAAAAGTTGCAACAAGGTGACAATGAGGCTTGTAGTGGAGTGATTTGGAGAGGAAAGTCTTGGTTTTTCACTTTTTCCTAGATGTTTGAAGGTATTAAGTTGGAAAACTCTCCTTCTCTTTCTTATCTTGCAATTTATTGCATAGATGACTTGAAATTGGAAGTTTTATGGATGATATCAATGGATTTGTGAAGATTGGTGAAATTTCCAGCCTAGGGTTTAATTTTCCAACTTTGTATTATATTTTTCAGCCATGATATGATGTATATAGCTTTATTATGGACTTGTATAAAGATTTCTATCTTTACTATGACTTTTTAGCTTCCAAATAAGAAATTCCAGCTTTAGTTCCAAATTTTTCAGCTTTGGTAGAGAATTTTCTAGCTTGAATATATGATGTTTATATGCTGAAGATAAGTTTAAATTAGTTGGTTTTATAGCCTAGTATAAGAACCTCTTTTACCTTATAACTTGTGGAGTTGATTTGGGATGTTTTTCCATGAAGTTTAGTTTGGAAAATTGGAGGAAAAGTGAAGGAAAAATAAGGGAGGTGCTGCCCGTTTTTCTTCTTGTGGGGTAAGTGAGTGAAAGTGGAAGTAGATGTGCGATTTGTAATCAATTTGGACTTCACTTACTTAGGAATGTTTGAATTAACCTTGATAGTGATATGTAAGATGAAATTTTGCCAAAAACGATATATTTTACAAGGAGAAAGTAACGGTCACTTTAAATGAGATTTTCTAGTTGCATATGACAAACTATAAACTTAAAGGTTTCAATCGTTTCTTTTACCAAAACCAAAAGAGCGGGCATATATTTTCTAGGGTTTATTAAGCATTATGATTACTATTTAAATGAGTTTTACTTACTTGGTTTTTTCTTTGATATTAATAAGCGAATGACATACATTTTGAAACCCTTTTTGATTGCAAGTTGTTGCCCGTTATTTTATCGCAGATTTTGACTCTAATCAGGGGGCTAGACCTGGGCTTGATTTGGATAAGCAGTAAATCATTGGTGAGTGTCTCCAATTGCATGACCGAACTTGATACTTGAATGCAATACTTTCTTGATGTGATTGAATAATACTTGATTTGTTCGGTTGGATAAGGGTGTATTTTATCGCACTTGTCCTAATGTGACTTATTACTGTGTACTGGTTACAAATGGTTTGATGTATATGTATATGACTTGAATACTGCTTGGGATCCCAACCCCATGGGTTAGTTGGTCGAATCGAACCAGTAAAGGTTTGGTCGAGGAGACTGGCGAACCATAGGTACTGTTTATTGTTTATTGCGTAATCCACTGGATATGGTCCACTGGATTCGGTATACTCGAATATTACCACCACTATTAATGTTGGAATTGGGGGCCCGGTAGGGGTTTTGATTGGTGGATGGAGATTGGAGTTAAGTGGTGCTCTACTAGAGTTGTTACACTACTTTGAAAGTTGACGGAGTGTCAACTACTTCTTCACAAGTTGCGACCAAGTTAGCTCGCAAGAATGACTTGTATCCTTATACCTGGAAATGTTGAATCTCTAATTAACTGGTTGCTTGAAGTGTTACTGCTTACTTCATGAACTTTGTGCTCGCTACTGTGAGATTTCAAGTTTTATATAATGACCAACTTGCTACTTGCTTTTGCATGATGTTTTGGAACCTCAATGAGTTTTGGCTCACCCTATTAGTTTTGTTTTTCTTACAGGGGGAGCGAGCATCGGCGTGAGGCGGGAACAGGCTGATTTTGTCTAGACTTTTTGACTTTTGTATTTGTACTAGCGCTAGTGCTCGAGTAGGGTTTAGAAGTTCAACTAGAACTTGAATCTTTTGTTACAGTTGGGTATGCACGAACATTTGAGATAAACATGTGTATAGATGTATATTCTAAGCTTGGGAACTGCTGTTTCTTTTACTTTTGAAGTTACAATTTATCTTTGAAGTTGTGTGAGTGAGTCCTGACGAGAGTTGGGCAGACGGTCCGCTAAATTCCAGGTACGTCCTAAGGAGCAACATATACACATTAATATTTAATTAGCATTATCAATTGACATGATGTAGGGGTGTGGAGATATTGACTTATTCAAGGTTGAATACACTGCTAAGAATGGAAATTGGGTAGACAATGAACATGAGAATGTATATGTAAGTTTAATTTTACCACAATAACTATCAATATTTTGTCTTTTCAAATATTGAGTACTTAAAATGTTTTCTTTTAATTTGTAATACAGATCGTGATGAAAGCAGAATTGCAACAAGTAATTGACAATGGAATTCCTATTAACAAGGCAACAATTTGTGCAAAGCATCTTGGGATACTTTTTGGGTATATCCGTGGTAAGGGTCGTGGCCCGAAACCACCTAAAAAGGTACGGTCTTCTTCGACAACTACAGATGAGCAGATGCCAGATGAGCTCACCAAAGCTAAAGTAGAGTTAATTGAAACAACCAAGAAATTGGAAGTAACAAGTGAAGAGCTCGCAGCAACAAAGGAAAAACTAAATAAGTAGGAAATAGTGATTAATAGGATGAAAGACGTTATGACAGACAAGTTTGGTATGACTTTACCGGCTTTAGATTCCGATGACGAATCTAGTGATGGTATGTAAGTTAAAACTTACACAAATTTTCATGAGTTCTTTAAGCACAATAACATATCCTCCTATAAGTGACTTGATGAATTAATATTTCACTCCATTTTTTGTGGATGTAGATTGATGACACATGCAGGATGATGCAAGTGCACTACTACCTTTAGAGATATCAAATATTTGGAGCAATAAACTTTAGCCGCTAGTTTAGATTATGTAGTTAATAAGTTATTTGAAATTATTCACTTAGTTGTTGATTTCAATGTCATCTATATTTCAATTTGGAATCGATATTTGATAACTTTCCTCTCATTATGCACAAATACAAATGTGCAAAGTTAATGGTTTCTTTTTTATTGAATTCTGTGATTCATTCCTTGTGTTGGTGTTTGGGTTATTTTATTTTAATGCTTTTTACTAATAACATATGTTACCCATCAAATCTTGGCTACCAATGTTTAGTAATGCAATAACCAAATTATATTCTAAAAGAAACTTAATAAATTGTCAAAAAAATTTACTTTGGTTGCAAATTTTGGTAGCAAAATAATTGTTACTTGGCATCCAAATTCGCCTAACTTTTAATTTTATTGCCATTCATACAACTCATAGAGACTAAGGTCATTTTTCCTTGCTATAAATTATTCTTTTACCACCCAAACTTAAATTTTAATTGCTGCTAAATTGGTTGCTATTAATAAAATATTCAGCAAGAAGGATCATTTTTTGTTGCTATAACATGTTCTTTTACCAACAAAACTTACATTTTGGTTGCCATTACCAATACATGAACTTGGTTACAGCAACCAAATTTTACTATGGCAACCAACACTTTCAACCTTCTGCAACTAAAAAGTAGTCGCTATTAGTTCAAGAACTAGTGACTAGAAAGCCTTTTGGTCACTACTAATATACCTTTTGGCGAAAAAACCATGCTTTGATTGTAATATCTTTTTGCAAAAAGGGTATGCCGACCATTTTGCAGCCAAATTCTTTTTGGTTGCTATTTGTTTTAGCAACCAGATTTCCATCTTTTGCAGCCAATATATCTGGTTGCTAATTCACTTTTTCCTTGTAGTGACTTATTTAAAAATAAGAATAAATTGAGTTTAGAAAAACGTAATCGAGCAAATCACACACTCAAAACTCCTCTTTTCTCCACTCCTTTCCCCGCGTAAAGAGCTTGAAGCAAAATTCTCAATTTTTTTCAATTAGGTTTAAACATTGGTCCCCCAAATATAATCTAAAATTTTGCAAAGTATGGCATCAATTCATGTTTGTGACTGTAGTAGAAGGACAAAGACGTTACTTTGTGAATAGATCAAAATCTTGGAAGAAAAGGTTTCTCTTGTCCTTGATGATTGGCAGGTACAGATTGCAAAATAGGTATTTAGAGATTCTTTTTAATTGGATTTTTGCTAAAATTTGCTGCTGTTTATTATGCACACATGATCTTGAAACGTGTCAAAGACCTCACCCTCTTATTCCTAGCCAATTGAGAAGTACGAATACAAAAGATGCGACTAACAAAAGGCTAGAATCAAGCCAAAGCAACTTGATATTGATAATTGTGTTGTAGTCGTTGCTTTTGTTCTTGATGGTACTTAATGCTATTTGTAGACAATGAAATTTTAATTAATTCTTAAAATTATCATTGGTTTATAAATTATTTTTTATGGCTTATTTCTATCCAATCGGATATTGCCATATGTCATGCACACTTGGAAAATTTGGTTATTAAATGGCCAATTATATTTCGTCACGTGTCAGTGGAGGTGTTCCCAAATCAATTCAAATTGCAGGGATATCTACATCAACCAAATCATATCTACATGACTCGGGAATTTTTGGATAAATATCTAAATATTTATTTCTTATTAAAGAGATAATATTTAGAGTTGTTTAATCCATATATATCTCTTATATACTGCAATAGTTCGTCCAATCAAATGGTGCCACGTCACGTGTCCCTACAAGTTTGGCCAATTAAGGAATTACTTATTGGCATTATCTCTTTATTAGTAAATATAGAATAAAGAGATAATATTTAAGTTGGCACAGTCCTAATATGACTGCACGTCTTGTAAGACAAGTAAAAGTGGTATGCAAGTCTTCAACCTCTACCTCATACTGCAGGTATAATCTTTATTAAATCAGGGGACACAGAGACGGGACAGACCACACATCAGGAGGCATCTCCTACGCTCAAGTATTGAAGCTCCAAGCTACGAAGGTCTGGGTCTTCAAACTCTCCAAGTCTTCCATATATCAAGGCTTGAATCTCCAAATATTTTCAAATCTTCCATATCAAGATTTGAAGGAATCGGTGGTCGATCCAAGTACAAGCTGCGAATCCCTTGGATTGGCGTTCGAGGAGAAGAATCGAAGGAAACTCTCTATAAGCTCGAGAAAGTTCCAGAGATTGTACCTACATATTTTTCCTAAATTTATATATTACATATTTGTCGTGTATTTCTTTTTCTTGTCGTTTTGCAGGCTTGAAATTTTAATCGCGTACAAATTTTTGGCACGCCCCGGTGGGACCATCTCTGCCTTCCATCTCTTCTCTTCGAATATTCAACTACATACATCACCAATGGCACCAAAGAGCAACAAAATCATGATTGCACGTTCCAAGGCTACTGATGCTAAGCCTGTTCAGGAAGTTGCACATGTTGCCACCAATACCCGCGCTATTGGTCCTGTGACAAGGAGTATGACGAAAGCCTCCACCCAAAGTAGCTCGGAAGCTCCATCGGCATCAACTCCCGTCTTTGGTTCGACATCACCAATGAGCTCTTCTTCCGCAGTGGGGATCAAAGATGTTCCTGTTTCGATTGAGAAGGCTCTCGCCATGCTCGAACTTGGATCCGAATCCAAATTTTCTAAGTATGATGATGATTCATCAAGCACTGGATCAGCCTCTTCCCATGAAACTCTTCAATCAAAATTTTTTATTGAAGATCCCGCTGTCTCCTCTGCTGCAATGCCTGCTATGATGACAAACACTGTAAGTTTTGAAGAACAAGTGTCGAACATGTCCAAAATGATGGAGACAATGATGAAACACATCAAAGACCAAGATGCTCTTATCGCTCAACTGCTCACCCAAAAAGATCAAGCTCCCGAGAGAAGCCAGGCGAACACTAAGGAACACCAAGAGCGTGAAATTCCCTCTTCTAAAGGCAAGGATAAGGTGAAGGAAGTATATGTGACTGCCGATGGAACTATCCCCGTGGAACAACTGAAGGAACTTGTTGAAGGCGTGATCAAGGATAAAAAGGAGGGTAGTTCAAAGTCAAGCTTTACCTACTGCAAGTCTTACACTGCTAGAATTGACAACCTAACAATGCCTGCTGGATATCAACCATCTAAATTTCAACAGTTCGATGGAAAAGGCAATCCAAAGCAACATGTGGCCCATTTCATCGAGACCTGCAATAATGCTGGAACCTATGGTGACTTACTAGTCAAACAGTTTGTTCGATCTTTGAAGGGAAACGCTTTCGATTGGTACACTGATCTTACTCCGGGGTCCATCGACAGTTGGGAACAGCTGGAGCAAGAGTTCTTGAATCGCTTCTACAGCACTAGAAGAACCGTCAGCATGTTAGAGTTGACTAACACTCGCCAATGGAAAGATGAACCTGTGGTCAACTACATCAATAGGTGGAGAAGTCTGAGTCTTAACTGCAAAGATAGATTGTCTGAACCCTCTGCCATAGAAATGTGCATCCGAGGAATGCATTGGGAGCTTGAGTTATATTCTACAAGGTATACGTTCAAAACACGTTTGAAGAATTTGCTACTCGTGCCCATGATATGGAATTAAGCATCACGGCCAATGCAACTGATGGGCATCCTATTTCAAGCTCCGCGAGCGCAACCGCATCGTCAAGGCAATGAAAGACAAGAAAATAAAAAAGGGGGCAAGCTTCCTTCAAGATTCAGTAATAAAGAATCCATTGACAATAAATACAGCTCCCATGAAGATTGCCACCAAGGTGAGCCGAAAGGTCACCGAAAAGTTAGATTCCTCCCAAAACAAGTCGATAAAATGATCCACTTTGAAAGAGATGCAGGAAAAAGAATACCCATTCCTTGAATCTGATCTACAAGGAATGTTTGATGATCTTTTCAAAGAGAAACTTCTTAAACTTCCTGACATGAAGCGCCCAGAGGAAGTCCGTCAGGTCAATGATCCAAATTATTACTGTTATCATCGTCTGATTGGTCATCCTCTCACTAAATGCTTTGTCTTTAAAGACAGAATTATGGAATTAGCCCATCAAGGAAAATCCTTCTTGAGGAGGATAAAGTATCGGCAAATCAAACAACAATAATGTTTGGGTCTATGTGTTGCCCGATAGAAGTTCTATCCACATCAAGTAGTACTCTGTCTGAAAAAAGAGAGTTCGAAAAATTTTCAATTGAAAATGTCATTGAAGATGATAATGAAGGATGGATTTTAGTCACTCGAAAGAGGACTTGCAAGCCAAAATAAAGAAGTACATCTTTTCGAAAAGCATTCGTTCGACAAAAAATAAAGTGGATAATGAAACAACGAAATGCAACAAAGGAACGAAAAGAAGTGGCCGCAACACCAGTCTTTCAAATCATCCGCTCCTTCAAGAGGTTCGACAACCCGGTGACGTTGAGAGAATTTATGGCCCAAGGGATATTTATGTGACGATGATGATAATTTTACTTCTTATAATGTCGTCAAAACTGAAAAATCCTCAAGTCGCACAATTAGCACTGAATTTGAGAAGAAAATCAAAATCGGTGATAAATCACCGGTGGACTTGTGCAACGACTATCGTTTTTTTATGATGGCGATTTAACAATTGATTTCAAAACTCACAATCGACCTTTATTTGTTAGTGCATATGTCCGACAACAGAAGATGAATCGGATACTCATTGATGGGGGATCTGCTGTCAATATTATGTCCGTACGTGCTATGAAAGAATTAGGAATTTCAAGTGATGAGCTCTCCCAGAGCCGCCTCATGATCCAAGGATTTAACCAAGGGGGGCAAAGAGCGATTGGCCTCATAAGGCTTTAATTGCTCATTGGCGAATTGTCTTCAAGTGCATTATTTCACATTATTGACGCCAAAACCTCTTATAACATGCTCTTGGGAAGATCCTGGATTCATGAGAATGAAATTATACGTCTACTCTTCATCAATGTTTCAAATATTGTCGAGACGGTGTAGTTAAAAAGGTTACTGCAGATGATAAACCTTTCACTGAGGCCGAGACTCACTTTGCCGACGCCAAATTTTACCTTCAGAAAGAAGCAAAAAGAAAAGAATCAGTAAAGGAAGAAAGTCAAGATTCCAAAGTACCTATTTTGCGTTATATTTCAAAACTCAAAGAGAGAAACGGTCAGTCTTCTTTTATCAGAAATAACGCATTAAATGTTCCGCTCACCAAAATAGAGCATGTTAAGAGTGAGAAAGCGAACTTGCAGGGGTTCGTCCGTCCCAAAGAAGAACCTGCAGTGGAACATTACTCACTACCAACTAATCAGACCAAGAAGGTTTTGATCCAAACGCATATAGACTTCTTGCTAAGGCCGGTTATAACCCAAATGAGAAGCATGCATTGGGACAAACTCTCCCCTGAAGTGACTGGCGAGAAAACTCATGGATTAACACCTACGCAGAAAATGTTGAAAGAAAGAGGCTATAATATTGAAAGTTCGTCGATGGGTCTTGGTTATCAACGCCTTCTCCTGTTCGTATAATGATCAAACGGGAAAGTTGTAACTATGTGAACGAAGAAATGAAGGTCACAAGTCGAAAGAGGTCTGTTTTCGACAGATTGGGAAATGAGTCAAAGCGTACTTCTGTGTTCGACAGGCTCGGCCCGCAGCAAAAAATGTTGAAAACCGCCCGTCTATAAGAGATTAGGCAGCAAAAAACAAGAGTACCAAGTTGGCAAGAAGAAAATCTTACTCCAATGAAGAAGAGTGGTCCCGAGAAAACGAGTTTCCAATTTCTTTATGCATTATGGAAACTTGTTTAACGTAAGGAATCGAAACCATCTTTGAAGAACAGGGTCAAGAAAGTATTGCTCTTGCCATCATATTACAATCAGCGATCCTGAAGAAGAAGAAGAAGATGCAGATGACGCTCCCGCTGAACTTGAACAAGGAGTAAAAAATACAGTCGATATGTTAAAAGAGATTAACCTTGGCACAAGTGACGACCCTCGCCCAATTTACATAAGTTCTTGTATGACGCCTGAAGAGGAGAAAAAGTACGTTGATTTGCTGCTCGAATTCAAAGATGTTTTGCCTGGAATTACTCAAAAATGCCTGGTTTGGATCCAAGATCGCTGTTCATAATTTGTCGGTCAAGCGAGGAACATAAACCTGTCAAGCAAACTCAAAGACGTTTTCGACCCGAATTGATTTTCTGATAGAAAATGAGATAAATAGATTGATTGAGGCTGGATTCATACGAGAAGTGAAATATCCAACATGAATTTCAAGTATCGTCCCTGTGAGGAAGAAGAATGGGCAAATCCGAATTTGTGTTGATTTTCGAGACCTAAATGAGGCTTGCCCGAAGGACGATTTTCCACTTCCCATCACAGAATTAACAGTAGATGCTACAACAGGACATGAAGCACTATCTTTTCTTGATGGATCGTCTGGACTACAATCAGATACGCATGGTAGCCAAGGATGAGGCATTGACTGCCTTTCGCACTCCCAAGGGAATTTATTGCTATAAAGTGATGACATTTGGTTTGAAAAATGTTAGAGCGACATATCAAATGGCAATGCAAAGAATTTTCGATGCTTCATAGAAATATAGAGTGCTACGTTGACGATCTTGTGGTAAAATCAAAGAAGCGAGAAGATCATATTCAAAACCTTCGAAGAGTTTTTCAACGCCTTCGGAGATACCAACTGAAAATGAATCCTTTGAAGTGCGCATTTGGGGTCACTTCTGGCAAGTTTCTTGGTTTCATCGTTCATCAACGGGGAATAGAGGTCGATCGATCTAAAATTGATGCCATTGTAAACATGCCTGAACCGCGAAATATCATGAATTGAAGAGCTTTCAAGGAAAGTTGGCTTACATCCGGAGGTTTATCTCTAATTTGGCTGGACGATGCCAACCCTTTCAGTCGTCTGATGAAAAAAGGGGTACCTTTCGAGTGGGATGAAAGCTTGTAGAAATGCTTTTACAAGCATTAAAACATATCTCATGAATCCCCCTGTGTTAGCTGCGCCAATTCCAGGAAAACCATTGATCCTCTATATTTTCGCTCAAGAACGATCGGTTGGGGCCTTACTTGCTCAAGAAAATGATGAAGGTAAGGAGAATGCACTGTATTACTTGAGTCGGATGATGACATCTAATGAGTTGAATTACACACCCATCGAGAAATTGTGTTTGGCACTTATATTTCCATTCAGAAGTTGAAACATTATTTTCAAGCGCACACTGTCCGACTCATATCCAAATCCAATCCCATTAAATATGTCATGGCAAAACCTGTACTGTCTGATCGACTTGCGAGATGGTACCTTCAGTTTCAACAATTTGAAATTATTTATGTACTTGCGAAGGCTGTCAAAGAACAAATATTGGCAGACTTTCTAGCCAATCATCCTATGCCTGCCGAGTGGGAGTTGACTGATGAATTTCCCAATGAAGAAGTGTTTATGGTCGAATCTTCGTGGACGATGTATTTCGATGGAGCTGCTCATCGTGATGGAGCTGGTGCGGGAGTTGTCTTTTATACTCCTGAAACAGATATACTGCCGTACTCCTTCACGTTAACACGTCGGTGTTCAAATAATGTGGCCGAATATCAGACGTTAATTCTTGGGCTTGAAACAACTGTAAACATGAAGCAGTTGCACCTTAGAGTCTATGGTGATTCAAAATTAGTGGTAAATCAACTTCTTGATGTTTATGATGTCAAGAAACCTGAATTGATCCCATATTATAAGTATGCAAGACAACTCATGGGATATTTAGACAATGTCACTATAGAACATATCCCTAGAAATTTCAACCAACAAGCTGACTCTTTGGCAAGGGTGGCGCCAATGATCACTCTACCTTCTTATCAAAATCAAATTTCAATATGTCAAAATTGGGTCATACCTCCGATGTTCGATGAAGAAGATAGTGGTGGAGAAGAAAATGCTTATCATATTTTTGTCCGTGAGATTGAAAAGGAGGATTGGCGTCATCTCATTATAGATTACCTTAATCATGGAAAGTTACCAGAAGATCCCAAGAAAAGGGTTGACATACGTCGTCGAGCGCCACACTTTATTTACTATAAAGGGACGCTTTACCGAAGGTCATTTGATGGAATGTTTCTACGATGTCTTGGAAAGATGAGGCCATGCAAGCAATGGAGGAGGCTCACTCTGGGATATGTGGTGCTCATCAATCTGGTCTGAAATTACACTTTCGCATTAAAAGAATGGGATACTATTGGCCAACGATGGTGAGGGACTGCATCGACTTTGCTAGAAGATGTCAAGCTTGTCAGTTCCATGGCAATTTCATCCATCAACCTCCTGAACCATTGCATCCAACTGTGGCTTCTTGGCCGTTCGATTCATGGGATTTGGATATAGTTGGACCACTTCCAAAATCTTCTGGTGGACATATCTTCATTTTGGCAACTACAGATTATTTCTCAAAATGGGCTGAAGCAGTTTCGCAAAGAAAGGTCAAAATGGAGAATGTAGTGGATTTCATTCGTTTGCACATCATTTATCAATATGGAGTCCCACGTTATATCATCACCGCTAATGGCAAACCATTTTGCAATGTAGCAATGAATAATCTTTGCGAAAAGTTTCATTTCAAACAATACAATTCTTCCATGTACTACGCTGCTGCAAATGGACTCGCTGAAGCATTCAACAAGACCTTATGTAATCTGTTGAAGAAAATCGTGGATAAATCGAAAAGGGATTGGCATCTTTGAATTGGAGAAGCTCTCTGGGCATATAGAACTACTTTTCGAACTCCCACGCAAGCAACCCCATACGCGCTTGTTTACGGTGTTGAAGCTGTTCTTCCACTTGAGTGTCAAATACCTTCGTTAAGAATTGCGATTCAAGAAAGGCTCAGTAAAGAAGATAATGTTCGTCTTCGTCTTGAAGGAGTTAGAAGCACTCGACGAAAAGAGATTGGAAACTCAACAACGGATTGAGTGCTATCAAGCTCGTCTTTCAAAGGTATTCAATAAGCATGTTCGACCTCGCTCTTTTCAAATTGGAGAGTTAGTGCTCGCCGTTCGGAGACCGATTATTCTCACTCATGGCGGACAAAGAAAATTTACTGCTAAGTGGGATGGTCCATATGTTGTTCGAGAAGTGTATATGAATGGTTCATATAAATTGGTTGCTGATGATGGATTAAGGGTTGGTCCCATTAACGGCAAATACCTAAAAATGTACTATGCATAATTGGAACAGCATGTTGCTCCTGACCCGCATGAGCTAAAACCATGGATGGCAACCACCAATAGTGTAGTATATGGCTAAACGGCTGAAACAGTCCACCAAGTTTAAGGTGGAAAACAAATAGACACTCTTGGCCCGCATGAGGTTAAAATGTGAACGGCAGGAACTACGTGTGACTTGATTCCCTTGTTGGAATACGTAGGCAGCTTGGAGGGCAACTTCTAAGTTCAGTTACACCTCCTAAATCAAACCATTTTTCCTTGCAAAAAAAAAAGAAAAGCGGTCTCTTCTTTTTCTTTGAGGATAAAATGCTAAATTTAGAAGTTTTTTTCTCTTAAAAAAATAATAATGAAAACAAGAGATAAGAAATGAAAAGCATTTTATTATTCATGAAAAAAATTCATTACAAGAAAAGAAAAAAAAAAGGAAAAAAATTCAGGAAAAAAACATAGTGAAAAGTCTAAATGTCAAATTTGTAGTCCACTACAGCTATTTTACATGATTCAGTGCAGACTTCATGTCTTCAAGTTCCTTCACTGCGTCATCAGTCAAGATGCCGGTACTTTCAATAGAAAGAGCTCATCATGTGCTCGAGTTATTTCAGTCCGGATCTCTTCGAAAGTTTCATACTTTTGATCGATAGTTGAGCTGATTTCCAGGCCTTGTTTCTCCAAATTGATAAGTTCCTGTTGCAAAACTTTCTTCCTGTCTTCAATGGACTGCAACTTTTCTTCAAGACTTTGCAGATGACAAGTTAGATCTTCTTCCTTCGCCTTAGCCCTCCCGAGTTGGGCGGTCACTTTGGAAAGGAGTTCTGCATGTGTTTCTTTACTCATCTTCTCCCATGATGAAGATGCCAAAATATCATATGCCTCCGCCTTGGCAAACAATTCTATCAGGTAGTCTTTTAAAGGGAGGCCATTCGTAGGATCCGTCCTTGCAATTTCTGCAATAATTTCCTTTGCGCACTTTTTTAAAGAAAAGATTTGCTCAATAGGAGTGTCAAGAATCTGCCCGCGAAAATCCATCCACAAACTCTGCAAGTACTTCCTTCGATGCGTCAGGATCAATTTTTGGCCATGAAATTCTGAGACCAATGCTACCTTAGGTCTTTTCCGGATTTCGTACGAACCAGTCAACTCCTTCTTATGCATTGATGAGGTACCTCCACTGGGGGCAAGTTGTTTTGGAATGCTAATAACGATTTCATCACTTTTCTTACTCGAAATTGTATCATCAGTTTCAAGTTCAATCGGTGAATTGGTACCAACATTTTCTTGACGGAATTCAAGAAACGGGGGCTAAAAAAAAGGGGGTTCAAAAAAAAGAGGAAACAAAGGGTCACGAAAGTCAAAAAAAAAAGAAAAGAAAGAAAAATGGAGAGATAATTACCTGAAGGGGTGACACTTTAACCAACGGTGGTGTGAAGGAAACCTCCTCCAAATCAGAAGATGTCCTCTTCTTCGATCGGTTCCAATGACGGTCTTGACTACTGCTACCGCTCGCCAACGAATGGGTTCCTCCTGGGTAGATCCGATGCCCTGAACTTGAGTCCCTTCCTTTTCTATAGCCTCGATAGAATCACGATCGTCCACCGTTTCAATTTCGACATCTTCTTCTATGTGAGTCACGGATAAGGATTTTGAAACTTTGGGCGGCGTCTTCTTTGTTGGAATCACTGGTTGCGCCTCTTTGATGGATTGTCGAGAGTCCTTGGAAGACTTATTTTTCGTGACAATGTTTTTCGAGGGACTGCTAGTAATTTTGTTCTTCCGCAAGGTGGATGAGGTAAGACCCGTTACAATCTCTACAGCTCCATTATGATGCACTGACTCATTGGCGGAGGTAACCTTACCCTTCTTCGATGATTGTTGAGGGATCTTAACGGTGAATTTAAAGGAAGTTGAAGAGACACTATTTGACCGAGTTGACCACCAGGCGTCATAGTCTTTTGTGATCAATGGGTGCTTCCTGTGCGTGGGTATAGTCATCCGAGATCGCGTCTGCGTGCGAACTGAGGAATCCCATAGTTGAATAGCCTCACCCAAAGTATAAGTGTGAGTGATCTCTTTCAAGTTGTTGGGAATGTCCTGACAGAAGCCGAATTGTCTGCTAAACCTGCAAGGATTATATTTTTCAATAATAAAAATATTGTCCTTACGTAGAGTTAAGTGGCACGAGCGTTGACTAATAAAGTAACTCGTGAGCCTCGATGATAAGGATCCATCGTCGATCAACACTTTTTCTTCATTCTCGGTCCAGCACAGTTTAGAAAGCATCAAGGGATTCACTTCTTTGAAGATTTCCTCAGCTTCCGATTTACCATAAAATATTGCCATTTTCTCACCACTAAATCTCGTCATGCGCGCGTGGTGGCTACTCACTTGATTATTCTCATAATATACGTCAAAGTATTGGCCAATCCAAGCATAGACGTAATGGATTGGAAAAGTTACCCCACATTCTCCAAGGTTAGGGGCGTAGACGATCTCCCTCAACCCATGATATATGCTCGCAAGAACGGGAATTGCAAGGCAAAATCTTTTCCCTGTGGCCATTAAGCATGCGACCTTGAAGACACTTGGGCGAATACGATCGACCTTTTTGCTTGGCAAAAGAAACTTGCATATCCAACACGCTATGAATGCCGCAATATAAGTTTCCTTTCTTAAAGACCCTGGGATGTTCAATGCGTCAAAAGGGACGTCGAAATCCTTGATATCGCAGGATCATGAGGCTCTACACTTCCAGAAGGGTTATAGGTCATCTTTGGTTTAGATGTGGTCTTTCTTCTATTCGCCCTGCTCGGAGGAGCCCTATACCTAGCTCTCCTTTGAACCAGAAGCGAATCCAGTCTTTCATCCATACCCTTGGTCATTCGTCCAAAGGTGGTAGTAAGCGGAAAAGAGATGCCTGCAACTCTCAGGGAGAAGTGGCTTCCCTTCTTTGTCACGAGTGAGAAGCTCCTGCGCCGAAGAACAACTTCATCAAAGAACGAGCCATCGATCGAAAGGCCACCAAGTCGATAAAGGTCCCAAAGTGTGATGGACAACTCCCCAACGGGCGTATGAAGTGTATTTGTCGAGGGACACCAATATTTGAAGAAGGCTCGCAAGATATTTTCACAGCGGTCGTAGGAGTATCTCGACGCGTAGACAGCTTCAAATATGCCAGTACGTGTGAGTACCTCTTTATACCTTCCGAGGATGTCCTCGACCCATTCCCAATAATGAGAAGTGAAGCACGCCTCGCCAAAGAAGGACGAAGGGATCTTCCATGTAGTTTTGTCAATATTGAATCCCACGAACGGAAGCGTGAAATTTGGCTACTTCTGGATCTCCATTGTGAAGTGACGAGTTTAATACGACCACTTCTTCTTCCCTCGATGTAGTGGAGAAAGTCGAGGGTGCCACCACTTCCTTAGTCCACTTGCTAGTCCAATCTTCGAGATGAAAGCATCCTTCAAGGGGTATGAAAGACTCAGCGAACGGGCCGATTGTTGGTTTATAAACATGTAGTGACAAACTCTTTGATTGAGGTCCACCTCGTTCGTCCGTCAATGAAATGTGTGGCACTGGCGTGGCGTAGTCCTTAATTTGCATGATGACTGAAATTTTGTAAGAGAAAATATTAGGTGATGAAGGGAACTTCTTACAAAATTTTGGTAATTAAATTACCTATTCGGTTGAGCCTTTCTCAAATCTCTGAAACCGCTTCAGACTCCTCTTCAAGTACAGTTTTGGTTTTCTACGAAGAAGCAAGTTAATAAAGCTGAGATTGAAATCATGTATGATAGAAATAGTTGGGACGCAAAAAAATAATTGGTGCGAAAGTCGAGATCAAATTTCTAGTCATGAGGAATAGCTCAGAAATAATATTTTGAGCCAATCTTCATTCTCAAATAATATTTAAAGGACATACATGATTTCGAATAATATTTAAAATGCACCTCGAATAATATTTCGAGCCAGTCTTCATTCGGTCAATTTTAATCTTTTAGCTAGGACCCAAGTTCGTTCTCAAATAATATTTTGAGAATTTATTTGGTAAAGTCGCGGGGGCTCTAAGCGTCTCGATTGACTAAAGCTTCTTGGGATAATTAAATATTGCAAGTAAAAAAAAATGATGAAGTCGCAAGTACCTGGTATGCGAAGGAATCTTTTTTTTATTGTAACCAACGGATGACGACTAACTCTGGCGGCAGCGGCAACTTGATGATGCGGCTGAAGGGAGAAATAAAACTCGTTTAAGAGTTTGTGACCTGGGCATGACTATTTATAGGGGAAAGTCTGATGTGAGTCCAAGCCAAAAAGAAAGTCTTCTTTCGTAAGAATTTGGGAAGGAAGTCAATTCCTTGTTGGAATGACTTTACTGAGCAGAAACGGATTTGTCGAGAGCCTCATGGACTATGTTGGTAATTGCCGGTCAAGTAGTTTGCTACGGTCAAGAATTCTAATTTGGCTTGGGATTGGTCAATCATGGTCGATATAGGAAAGGTCTTGTGGGCCCCGAGAGAGTCATATTGACAATTGAAGCCACCGAATCTTGTTTGATGCTGCACGGTGGACTTGAAGCTTTGGCATAATATGTTTTGACCCTGGATTGATATCACTAAATGTTGCATGGATTGGTGGACCCCACATGGCCACCCTATATCAATTCAAAGCCACGACATTGCAAAAAGCAAAGTCCATTCATGGACTCTATTGTAAGGCTACAATATGGAGTAATCCGGCCTTGGGACTTGCCTAATCATCATCAATATCAAATACTACTAGGAATTCAAGTGCTACTTGGAATCTGGTGGGCACATTGTTTGGCTTAATCAAGGCCCGTGGCTATATTGATACTTAAATCTCAGCCTTGCGTCATTCAAATCAAATTGAAAAAAATATCGAAACTTGTCCGTTCAAATCTTGCTTCAATCTTCAATGTTCGCGACCAAGTTTCGAGGGGGCATTTGTAGACAATGAAATTTTAATTAATTCTTAAAATTATCATTGGTTTATAAATTATTTTTATGGCTTATTTCTATCCAATCGGAATTGCCATATGTCATGCACACTTGGAAAATTTGGTTATTAAATGGCCAATTATATTTTGTCACGTGTCAGTGGAGGTGTTCCAAATCAATTCAAATTGCAGGGATATCTACACCAACCAAATCATATCTACATGACTCGGAAATTTTTGGATAAATATCTAAATATTTATTTCTTATTAAAGAGATAATATTTAGAGTTGTTTAATCCATATATATCTCTTATATACTGAAATAGTTCGTCCAATCAAATGGTGCCACGTCACGTGTCCCTACAAGTTTGGTCAATTAAGGAATTATTTATTGGCATTATCTCTTTATTAGTAAATATAGAATAAAGAGATAATATTTAAGTTGGCACAGTCCTAATATGACTGCACGTCTTGCAAGACAAGTAAAGTGGTATGCAAGTCTTCAACCTCTACCTCATACTGCAGGTATAAATAGGGGTCTCTTTATTAAATCAGGGGACACAGAGACGGACAGGCACACATCAGGAGGCATCTCCTACGCTCAAGTATTGAAGCTCCAAGCTACGAAGGTCTGGGTCATCAAGCTCTCCAAGTCTTCCATATATCAAGGCTTGAGTCTCCAAATATTTTCAAATCTTCCATATCACGATTTGAAGGAATCGGTGGTCGATCCAAGTATAAACTGCGAATCCCTTGGATTGGCGTTCGAGGAGAAGAATCGAAGGAAACTCTCTATAAGCTCGAGAAAGTTCCAGAGATTGTACCAACATATTTTTCCTAAATTTATATATTACATATTTTTCGTGTATTTCTTTTTCTTGTCGTTTTGCAGGCTTGAAATTTTAATCACGTACACTATTATTAGTTCTTAAATTTGGTATTTAGTGTTAGCAATGTTTTTTTAAAATAGACCCTACCATTGCATTATCATCGCAGCTAAGTATTAGCAGGTTGATTTACTTTTTCTTTATTTTTTTAATAATTTAATTGCCCGGCATGTGCGGCACATGACTTTTTCTCGCAAATTATCAACGTACTAAATGTACTTATCAATTATAACTTTGGGAGCAGATCTATTTTTGTCTAGAATTTGGGGACTAAAATTATTCATGTATCAAAATTTGGGTATGAAAACTACATTTTTCTCAAATACTTTTTGAGGGAAAAGTCAAAACAAGAACTTTTTTTTTTTTAAATTGCTTTTGGGGTGAATGAAATTGTATTTTGGTAAAGGGAAAATCGTTCAAAACGTCTCTCACATTTTATAAAATAATAATTTTCATCCCTTACTTGTAAATGTGTAATTTTACGTTCCTTACAAATTTACATCGGTCAAATTTGGTTTCTATCTAGATTTCTGACTAGTTTTTGGTCGAAATTATGACGGCCCAACCTCCTCCTAAGGCGAACCAAAGGTCGGCGGACTACCTGCCCAACTCTTGCTAGGACTACGGATCAAATCATTCATAAACCTTACCAAACGGACCAAAGAACTTCGGGAAAACGAATCATCGGAAAGTGCAAAAGACCGCGGCCACGTCAAAATCCGACCAAATTTTTTCATCCTCGTTCAAGGTTCGCACTCGCTCGATTTCCCCAATGGATACAAGAAAGTTCACATAACCATAGAAACGTACAATCTCAAACGAATACGCTTGAAACACTTGATTAAACACTTATATACATATATACATCAGAGTTTTCAACAAGTTAACTTGAAATACAAGCCATAGTAACCAGACGTATACAAAAGACAATTAAGGTTTCGGTTACAGAGGAGCATGATCAAAAGAATGTCTACACTAGCTCGACTCTTTCTTCAAAAACATAGCTCTCAAAATATTGAACCCTATAAGGAAAACAAAGATAACGGGAACGGGGTGAGCTTACGCTCAATGAGTTACCACAACTACAAGTAGTCAAGAATTATGGCATTTCATTTTCAAGGCACATATACACAACATATAAGGAAATGAACAAACACCTCAAATAGAAAGGATACAGGTGGCTCTCAGGAGCCAAAATTCCCATTGCAGTCCTTGATCCTAACTCGTTGACGCTCCGTCAACGTTCGAAGAAACAAACATAACCGTAGACCCCACTTAACATCAAATTCCGTCCACCGAACATGCCCCTTGCCGGGTCCGAACACCACACACAGAACAGAGGTGGTAGTACTCGAGTATACCGGAAATTCAGAGTTTCCAATACCCAAAGATTTCCCAGAAACGGACTACCGTGGCTCGTTATCTAATTGACCAGGCTCTTGCCAAACTCGACTCGAGTAATTAGCCACAGGATTTGAGCTCAGAGGTCACAGAAGGGTTGTTGGATACAAGCCTCCAAACGACGTCAAAACAGACACAGATAACAGATTCAAATTTACACAGTAAACGATCACACAGGCAAGAGAACGAGTGTGATAAAGTACACCTTCGTCTCATTCAGAATAAACAGAGTTCATAGTCATTCAAGTCACAGATTTCAAATACAAAACAACCAATTAAGCAACAAATCAGGGGAGTGGTACACTCACCAGTTCAAGCAAATATAACTTCAAAAGTTTCTCCCAAAGGATGGCTTTGATCACCGTCACATCCTAACAACAACCAAGGTAAAACAATTATGGTTTCCCCCATCCACAATCCCAGGAAACGGAATGCACAAATGAGACTCGACTACAAGTCGTGTGCCTAGTCAAGTTAACTACTGGGGCAAAGAGATAACAATGTGGCGTTGGAGTAAAAAGGTAGCAGTTGGTCTTAAAAACATGAACAACCCTAAAACCTTTCGCTCAAGTCGCGAGTACATCCAACTAGCACTCGAGTGAAAATTTGGGTAGCACGCCCTTTGGATTTACCAATTTTCCAGCCATTTATGGCTTCATTATTTTTTCTCAATTCAGCCCCAAAATCACACAAATAATCTTACCACGATAGCCTTTCACTAAGCTCAATGTCATTCAATTACAAAACAATGCTAGCAATGCGATCGGAACTAATATTCAAGACAAATAACAAAATAACAGGTTTGATATCTCTTGGCGTTTCGGTCACAATCGAAGCTACGCTTATCGGATTGGGGTACAATTTATACCGTTTCGAAGCTAAGACAGAGAACTACATTTCTTATGAAGGCATCAACATCCAATTCGTGCATTTTCAATATCAAAATGTGAAATCTCAGAGGAAAACAGAAAACTATCCGCAAAATAGTACTTTTAGCAGTCAAGGGTATTTTTGTCATTTCACATGCTACAGTGCTCTGATTGAACTGAAATTTTCAGGCAGCTAGTTAACACCATTTCCTACAACTTTCATGTTTTGACCTTAGCCTAATTCGGCCTCTAACATGGACGTACATACAAGTCACTAACAGGGCAGTTTCAACCTTAAAGCTGGAAATTTGAACTTTTACTCTAGAAATTCATATCTAACAAGTATTCTATCATCAAAACCATCAATTACTAACTCAATAACATCAATTAATAGGAAGATAACCATAATCAAGGCTGAAAATGTAACCCTAGCTAAACATTCCACCATATTATGCACAACTCACTAATTAACCGTCATAACCCAAGATTAAGAGTTTCTATCCAAACTTTGGCAAGATTAAGAAGAGAAAAAGGATAGGCAGCCATAATACCTCACCAAGAATGCTTGTAAGAACAAACCACAACCTTTCCCTCCAAAGCCTTACCACACAAAGCTTCCTAAATTCCCAAGTGAGAGTTTAATCGGTTTAGTTTTTGGATTTTCACTCAAACAAGATGGATGCAAGGTGAAGTTGCTAGCTTTCCTTCCTCTCTTTTCTCTCTTCACTCACGGCTGAAATGTGCAGAAATGAAGGCTGAAATGAAACTCCAAGAAAGATAAGAAGATAGGAATTGATTTGGGTCAAAATTGGACAAGTGTCACACTTGGATTGGAAGTCAAATTTTTCTTCTTTTTTCTTTCTTTTTGGTCAATAATTCCGGCTCTCTCTCTAGGATAATTAAGGGCTGATATTTATGAAATAATAACAAGAGAATTAAGGTAATAAAATGGTGGTCAAGTGGTGTATTCAATTGGTAGCTAACGGTACACGTCGGTTCAAATCGATTTTCCTTAAATCGCGTGTACTAGGATTTTAACCTATGATTCACTAACTCATTATTATCACTTCTAATCCCACACTTTTTCTTATCTAAAACTCACTCTTAACCACCAAATTTAGTACACACACCTCCACAATTAATCACACTACCAAAATACGCGAAAACCCTAATTTACCCGAACTATAAAATTAAGGGTAAAACTCTTAAATCTCTTATTCATTACAACTATTGAGGGAGTAAATGAGTAGTAAAACTATCATAAAGTAATTGAGTCAAAATAAAAGGGAATTTTAGTCAAATTTTTGTATTTAGTAGAAGTAAGAAGGTCTTGGTCAAAAGCCACCATCCATTGGTTTCGCGACAAATGGCGCACTAGGGTTTATTCTCATCCTTTTGGCTACCAATGGTTAATTTACCTAGCTAACCTCTAATTATTCCCGAGCACCTTGTAAAAATAATATTCCCTAATACAACGTCACCTAGTCGTCAAAATTTTATCGCACTAACGGGTCCCACGTCCAATATACACTACTAACGTCACATAGACTAACTTGTACCGGAAAAATGTCTTAACAACTTAATTCCCTTATAAAAAAAATCTCTCAAAAATTAATATAACAAAGAAAGGTATAGAAATTGTATGCAAGAAAATAAAATAATGACTAGAAAATAAAGAAATTTTCGGGTTCTCATAGAAATCCATCATATGCCTTATACATGATCATGTTTAAGGGGCAAAATTATCAAATCACATTTCACATAATTTGATCAATAGTTCATCACATTTTACAAAATGAATTTTTCGTCTCTCATATTTCACAAAATCAATTTTTTTGTCCCTCACATTTTACAGAATGAAAATTTTCATTTCTCTCATTGATCATGTGTACGAATAGTTTTTTCTTGTTTTTGAAAACTCATGTATTATCTATTTTATTTCACCGGAACAGTACGAATAAGTTAATTAATTTCACCAGAATAAACTAATTGTAATTATAGGTGAAATCAAATAGAGATACATTACATGCTATTCATACTATTCAGGTGAAATAATATATATATATATATATATATATATATATGAGTTTAAAAAAATATTCGTACACATGATCAATGAAAGATGAAAAAATTTATTTTATGAAATGTGAGGGACTATGAATCAGATTATGTGAAATTTGATTTGACAGTTTAACCCCTCAAAAATGATTACGTGCAAGGCACGCGGTGAATTCCAGTAAAAACTAATCGAAAATCTAAATAAATACTAAATTTGATCATTATAAATTTATAAAGAATGTAAAATTATACTTTTAAAAATAAGGTTCGAAAAGAAATCATTTTACAAAATATAAAAACTTTTTGAATGATTTCCCTTTGGTTAATGTGCACTTTCTCAGCCCTCCGGCCCAAGTCTTGCGCCTAACCAAAATTTCTCCCTCTCTTTCCCAGGCTTAAACCGTAGATAGAGGGTTAGAAATTAATGCTACTAGCGCCATACTTTTGTTTCTGATGCTACTATGTTGGGTGTCTCTCGCACTATTTTCTCCCACCACTTGCGAGACTGTAACTGCTATCTCAACCACCACTACCATCATCAACAATACAAGAATTGCAGTAAGAAGAAGCCTCGTCACCAATTTTGTTTTACAGCTAAGCAACTCCTTCATCACCCTTTAATTGTAAGACCATCTACAGCTACTTTAGCTGCCATGTCCTTTTCTACAGAAAGGTTCAGATTTCTGTTGAACAACGATGCTTGTAGAAGGGATAATGGTTTGAGAGACCCTTATGTTAATTGTATTCAGCCCACCAAAAGTCCGCCTCTTCCAGGTTGTTTAAGGTAACATGAATTCTTTCTCTTTTTTTTTTTCTTTTGCCTAATCTTTTGCAACGATTTGATATTGTTTTTGCATCGATTTGATATTGTTTTTGCATGTGCTAATTTTTTATTACTGGGGATATTGTTGTTGAAACTTCGGTATGATTTGCCTGCTGCAATAGGAGAGTTTTAGTTTTTGTGTCGAATAGGGGAATTTATGTATGGGTTTGATAGGCTTTTAATTGGCAAATTTAATAGCTAGAAGTGAATTGATGTGAACCTTTTACTATTGAGATTAAGGGATTGTAGAACATCAACTTTTTGGCCCGGCAGAACTGTGGAAGAATACCTAATTTACCTTGATTACTTGTGAAAACATGCAATTGGAAATAAATCTGTGACTTCTGCTTTGTTGGCTGCAATATGGAAGTTCTAATTCCCGAATTAAACATAAGAGTTGATGTTTAGGTTCTTTAGGCTGCTTATCAAGTGAGTTTAATATCTAGAATAGAGTCTAGGATTATGGAGAAAAATGAAACTGGTTCGAATGATTTGTCTGCGCAAATGCGTATTCTAGAATTGAGACATAATAGCTTGATTTCAAACCAAAATTTTTTAATGTCAGCACTATTCTCTCGTGCTTGCAAAGAGTGTTTTGTTGTTGTTTGAATTTTTATGCTACGTTAAGAATGACAATGTGTATGGTTATAGAGAGGTGGTAGGCAGTCGGCATATTAATGATTTATATTTCTTGTGGTGGTTACTTAGAGTTATAGGAGATGAAAAGATTACCTATCTTCTGATAGTGTGGCAAATTTGTGTTTAGCATTGCTCAGTTATGGTTTTTTCTGTAATTCTAATGTAATTTGCATATTTTTTAATTCTCTTCTGGTAGCCAAAATGAAGATTGTCAAGAGTCTCCACCTGAAAAATTGTCACCGATAGCAGGTTTTCTCTTTGTTCTCTTCAATCTTTTAGCTTTTTTTTTTTTTAATCTTCTAATATTCCTCATTTTTCTGTTAACAAGCATGTGATTAGAAACAATATATTCTGGTGACATTACTGCAATTTGTTATGGTCATGAAGTTACTGAACAGGTTTTCCCTTCTTAAGTTGATTATATTCTTATTTTGACCATACAAGTAGTAGGAAGAAAAATGACCTTTTGTTAACATGTTCGCATGTCTTACATTTTTTTTTTTCAGTTAATTTGTAGCAATCTGATATTTATCTCTTTTGAAGATAAATATAATCTTTTTATATTCTGTTCTTGGGTTGGCGCTGGGAGTGCGGGGAGGGTGGATGCAGTTTACATGTTCACTGGCAAATTAAATACAGAAAATTACAGGATCCATGTATGTTTAGTTGATTTCAATGGTTTGCTGCAACAGTTTCAACTAACAACTTGACCCTTGATACTAAGAAATATCTATCCGGAACTTGTCTACACAGTTATCTCAGAGAATGTGACATTCATTTCGGCTTAGTCATATATACTTGAGAAGTGCAGTTCTTGTACTGTCTCATTTGATCAGTGGAGATAAAACTTGAAAATGGTTCTGACTCTTTTTTGAGCTGCACCTTTTTGGTTTCTTTTACTTGGGCAAGATCTAGTCGTAGATAGGCAGATCCAATTCTCACAGCTAGTTCAGTTAATTTTATCAGTAAATGCCTGAACCAAGATAGGATGTTGTAATGGAACATCTAGAATTATGGAAGGAAAATTATTTTGGAGGGGTGCAGTGATTCCCAATCATGGTTTATGATGCTTTGCAAAAGGAATAAAGAAAAAAATACTAGTTTTTTTCATGTGGTATGTGGGGAGCTGAAATGATCTTGATAGATGCAATATTAATAGTAAAAAAAAAAAGTGGTACTTCATAATCTAAAAGCTGAATATATCCACAAATTTTTACATGCCCTTTCGCATTCTGGCTGTTTCTTATTGGCTAATTATGGCCTTGGCCTGTGAGTGAGCGGCTAACCTGCCCCTTTGCATGCTGGCGGAATTATTCTGAGTGGTTAAGCTTGTGGTAGATTTGTAACTGGGCTGCTTTTGTTGCATCTAATGCTCCATCAAATAAGCTGCCAGAGATATGAGTTATGTATTTTCGAAATTCCAAACCTCTAACTAAAATGACAAATGCTTATTTCCACCTAGATTAAATTCGTCTGAAGAGTTGCATTAAACAGAATGTTCTCTCAAGAATGTTCCCATCTATTAGCCTACTCTTGTCTACTTGTCTTTCTCCATCCAGAAAACTTGTATACTTTTCATCGTCCTTATGAGTCTGTGATCCTGGATGGAACTACATTAGGTGAACATGTCATGCAATTCATCATTCATTCATCTCTTTTCATACACAGGGAAACACTTTTATGCCTTGAAAAACAAGATTTATTTCTTTTGTGCATTGTAACGTTTAATCTTGTTTAAATAGGTGGGATAGTTGCTTTAGGAAAATTTGATGCTCTTCACATTGGTCACCGAGAACTTGCAATCCAAGCATCAAAAGTTGGGATACCTTTTCTTCTTTCATTCGTTGGAATGGCAGAAGTTCTTGGGTGGGAACCTAGGTATGTACTGCATAACTCTACATGTTGGTGTTCCTTGTACGTATTTGCAATTGTTTCTCTACAGATCACCTAACAATAGTTGCATGTATTATCTCACAGTTTTCTTCAGCACATAGTGTTAAACAGATAGGTTAATAATCTGAAACTTTGGATTTCCATGTGCGCTAGTTTTAAGTGGTGAGAAGTATACTCAGACTAATCTAAAGGAAAGATATAGTGAATGTGTAAAATATAATGAGTGTGTGATGGCCATAAAGTCAGAGATCCAAAAAGGATGGTATTGTCTGGTTCTCTATCCTGGAATTATTTGGTGACTTCTGAATTTTCAGTTTGCTGTAATGCAGTCTTCTGGCTAGTAAATACTTAGCACAAAATCATAGGATGAAATAGTCTTTGTTCTGATGGCTTGGAGGACTTTCAAGTTTTGCTTACTGTTGAAGTTGTAAAAAATGGGGTTTAACATTTTTCTTCGTAATCTTGACTTCTCCAGCATTAATTTCATTCTTCGCTTGCAAGTTTGGTGGTTTTCCGAATATATTCTGGAATATTAATCGTTTTTGGTCAGCAATATTCAGCAATATTCTTCACTTCCAATTATGGTGAATGCGTAGGATACAATGAGTGTGTGAGAGCCAGTGAGAGATAGTGGAGAATTGAATGCAGCTAGACCTATTTTTTTGCTTTTTTGGTAGCATCCAAAAAGACAGTAATGTCTGGTTCTCTCATGATTCTGGAATTATTTAGTGACTTCTGAATTGACCTGTTTCAGTTTACTGTAATGCATTCTTTGGGCTAGTAAATACTTGGACAAAATCATAGGATGGAATAGTCTTTGTTCTAATGGCTTTGAAGGCTTTCAAGTTTTGCTTACAATTGAAGTTGTAAAGGATGGTTGTTCTTGATCTTGACTTCTCTGGCCTTAATTTCATTCTTCACTTACAATTTTGGTGCTTTTCTGAAAATATTCAGCAATATTAATCATTTTTGGTCAGCAATATTCTTCACTTCCATTTCTCACAGCTATTTTTACATGTTTTTAAGTAATATTTCAAGTGGGAAATAAATCAGGTACACCTCCCCAAGTTCTGTAGTTCCCCTGAATCAGATCATATGGTCTTCTCCCAAACTTTGAGTTCTGAAATTCGGCTTTTAGTGTGATAGAGAGCGTGGTCATTGGAATGAAAGTATGGTAAGTTTTTGAGAATTTCTTGCCATGTTAAGATGGATAACGGAGGTCTCGTTTAGTGCATTCATTTCTGTATTAACATTCTATTTAAAAAGAAACTTTGATCATTTGTGCATGATAGACTATGGAAAAAAGGATGACAAAATTCATTCAAAAAGTGGTTTCTTCTGTTTCTCTGATAAACACATCCTTCAGTTTGTTTTTGCCATCATTTCTTGTTCATATTCCAAAATCTTGTCATTCTCAATCCTCTCCTGCATTTGTTAATCAAAGTTGTGAAGCAATTATTACTTAGGACTTTCCATTCAGGCATGCCAGTGAATCTTGAACATGTCCATAGCTGGTTCCATAGCATGAGAGGCAGTGGTTAGTGCATTACAATAAAATTTCTTCAAATTGAAAGAGAGAGTCTGATGTCTTATATATGCAGTTTCTGTTTTCCATCTTCTCGCATGGCAATTCCATATTTATATCTTTCTCAACATTCTTAGATATGCATATTTTCAAGCAATCAATACTAGCTGCACGAACAAGCACAGTTAAGGGTGCACTGAATGAATCTCTGAATTTTCTGAAAAGCTAATTAAAGAAACCGTAGATGCTGTAAAAATTGGGCAATCACCTAGTAAATAAGAAAAGTCACAGTTATGCAATAAATCATAACATTTAAATAGAATTGTGTTATTCATATAAGGTTGAGCTAGTCCACGGATGTCAATGGGTATTATTTTTTGACAGTTCTTTCAATCTAATCCAGTTTCTACATCATATCCTGCAAAAGATCCTACTTGATTTGGAAATTCTAATGAATGCGAAGCAAGAATTTAAAATAGACACGGTAAGTGAAAAGAAGAAAGGTGCTTATTGAAAAACTATAGTGCATGAAATCCTGAACAGTTTGTTAGTATTTAGACATACAGAGCATGGATGACTCATCCTATTTAATGGGTTTAGGAGGGCATCAATCATATAGCACCTGTCATGATAGATAAGTATTTCAAGTGGAAATTGGGCCCTCATAACATATCCAACAGGACTCTTAAACAATGACGTTATCATCATCTGATATACCTCGCTCATGTAGTTTGTGCACTGGAGGGGACGTCAACACATGCCAAAGGTAGTCTTAACCTACTATTTGGCTGTTAAAGCAGCACACACAGATCTTGAGCTACCAGTGTACCACACAAGGGGACAGGTTATGTAATAGCGTAGTACCTTGTCTCCTTATTAGGTGGAATGATATTTTTTGATTTTTTGAAATTATTTTACTTTTTAGTTCAAGTTCACTGTGCTGTCCTTTTTGGGTAAGTGCTACGTAACTCAGCCACAGTAAATTGCTGAACACTCTTGTTGATGTGGCCTGGAATTAATTCCATGCACTGGTCCAAACTTGTATTTGGAAGGATGCTACCTGCTAGTTGTGCCTTGGCTTCCATTTTTTGGAGCAATGTAGACTCTTGGATACCTCTTTAAAAATTGTAATCCCTCTTAGAAATACACTGAGCAGGCACCACTATCTGCAGGGTCCCCCACCACCCACCCCGCCCCCCCTCCCCCCCCCCCCCCCCCCCCACAGAAAAAAAGGTTTTAGAGTGCATGTCCCCTCTTTTGGTTGACCTCCATGGCTGGTTTGCTACTCTCCCTTTGTCTGTCTCTCACTAGGCATAGTTTTCTTTCTTTTCTGAGGACAACGTAGTACCCAACTTGGCTCATTTTGTATCTCCCTATATTTACCTTTCATACCTGCACTCAACACCTTAACAATTGTCATACGGATGCAGAGAAATATTAGATAAATTATAGATAAATGCCAAAAATAAATATGCAATCACCAATAGCAACTGTACAGCATCTTTTGACCCCTTTATGTTGAAATCAATGCTCTTGCAAAATATGATAGATTCAAAAAGGCAATAATTGCATTACATGATTTACTGATTTAGATGATAATGGATTTAATATTGGTGCCATCCTGTAGTACCCTATAGCATCCCATAGTTGATAGAATGATAGTTTTTATTTTCCCTTATCATTTGGATTTTTTCTAAGTAACCTAGGTGCCTGTGCATATTATCTTTCAAGTTCTTTATTCAGAAGACATCCTATAAAATTTAGACATAATCAAAGAGTAAAGGGCTGTTGCATTCTGGAGTGAGTCAACCACAATCACAGAGAATACTTTGGACACTTGCTTATTCCAAGACTTCTTGTTAGTGCCATGTCTAAATCGCCCCACACTTTTAGGGCACAGCCACTTCTCATGGAATACGCTGCTATACTTAAGAGATTCTCCAAAGTTGCAGGCTATTCTGTAGTGGATGGGATGACTTGTTGTAAAGCTTGCTTGCTTTAACATAAACAGAATATGTAGACTAAAAGCTTTTTAAGGCCTTTCATTCCTTTGATAGATCTTTGAATAGGAGAGCCATGGCCAACATGGGAGTCTTCTTCTATAGAAGTCTCTTGGCTTCCAAGCTGCACCAATCCTTGCAAAAGGAAAAGGATCAGAACTGATTAGTATTGAAAAAAAATGACTGGAAAAAAGCCAGAATTTTCTTCTGGACCGTTATCTGTTATAAGATGAAAGTTCAATAGCAGAGACAACATATCTGTGTGACATTCGCACAATTGCAGATAAAAGGAATTTTTTCCATAATCATGCTCCTTCAGCTCTATTAGCATGCTAAAATAGATCATTACACAGGGAATGGAATAGGGCTTAGTTGTTTACAGAACTCTTAGCACAGGGTTAAGAATTTATGTCAGAAAGCAATTTTGATGCCATGCTACCAATTCCAGATTTCTTGTTGCTAGATTGGGAAGATTATGCAAAATTTTGGAGTTTTATTCTTTCTTATGTCTCCATTTGGATTTATTTTTGTAATATGTGATACAAACATTCATTCATTTCTTCAGATTACTTGTCATAAATTACCTTATAGGGAAGATTTACGAGTTCAATCTTGAGTTGAAATTATAGAGACTGTGTTGAAAAGAGGAGATTGATGCGAGCTTATTCATTTAAATGGTATAAACAGGGCTCCAATTGTTGCCAAATGTGACCGGAAAAGGGTTCTATCCTCGTGGGCACCAAACTGTGGCAATTTGACGCCCAGGGAATTTCACATTGAATTCTCGAAAGTCAGGTATCTCACTCCACGGCAATTTGTTGAGAAGCTGTCTTTGGAGCTTGGAGTACGTGGTGTTGTGGCAGGTACTTAAGCTTATTTCTCTATTGTCTTTTGTTTCCTTTTAGAATGTCTTTGAGTAATGGCAGTAAATAAGGATATTATTTTGCGATAGGCGAAAACTATCGGTTTGGGATATAAGGCTGCTGGTGATGCGTCAGATCTCGTTAGATTGTGTGAGGAGTATGGTCTGGGAGCATACATTATTAGTTCAGTCATGGACAAAAAACACGACTCCAAAGAGATCAATGCTAGTGATTCAATGGAGCGAGGCCAAGTCTCATCAACTCGTGTCCGTCATGCTCTTGCCAAGGGGGACATGAACTATGCATCGGAGCTTTTGGGCCGTCATCATCGTCTCATGTTGATGATGGAAGAGAACGACGGGTTTGCTACTGATAATAGGGTGTCAGCTCCAAAATCTTGTTTATTAAATCTTCCACCTGTAGAAGGTTCTTATGAGAACTGTTATCTTTCGATTGGTGACGAGAATGTTGTACCGTGCAGAGTAATGATTGATACAACTCATATTCATTTGGAATTGGATGTGTTAGCCACTTGTATTCCCTTAAATTCTCAAGACTTCCGATTACTAGGCATCGACTTTGCTGGGTCAGGAACATTTTAATACAAATGGTTTACAATTTTTTTCAGGAGCATGGGAGTTTTTTTTTTTTTTTTTTTATGTCATATGCTTCTTTTTATAGCTTTGTGCTTCTTATTATCGTCTGTTAGGAGACATGCTGGTAACCTTGCGTTCTCATGGCCGCATGCATTGGCATTCGCTAGTGGGCTGGTTTCTCTAGCCAAGTATCTACCCGTCTTCCCAGTTTTCACACTTTTGGATACCCGTTGTTCTGAACTTCAATCTCTCATGAAAGAAAGTATTTGCATCTTCAGGCATTCAAGCGGGCGGAACCACTGGGGCGTGCTTCATTGTTCAATGGTTCACGGCCCGGAATAGATAGCATCCAGCCTATCAAGGCCATACATAATTTGAAACATCCTGAAGGGCCCCCCAAAAAAAAAAAAATCTGATATCAAGACTACTGACACAATCAGATGTGGGATCGCTTAAGTCTATGACGTAACAAATTTTGATGCATTCAAAAGGGGTTTCATCTATGGTGGGAAGAGCAAAGGAAATTTGGCCAAGACATTATTGTGGGGCCGGGCAGGATGCAGCTATTAAATGAACTACTGGATACCGGGTAGAAGCGGTTGATTATTGGTCCCATTGTATTTCTAGGAGAAAAAAAATGCAAGTCCCTCAACAACTTATGGGCACTTGTTTGCACCCAAAAATTGTTATCAACTGGGGAGCAGCTCCCCAGGCCAAATTGGTCAAATGCAATAATCCTTGGAGGTATGCGGAAATGAAGCCATGTGCATTCCAATCTTAAACTATAAAATATAAATGCTTATTTGATAAAAGAGTTATGACTATTTAAATTTAATTATTAGTTGACGTAGATGAGTAATTATATGCATAAATAATTAAAAGGAATTAATTTTATATAAATTTTATTTTTTACAAAAATACATTTATTATAAATTTATTGAAGAATCTTGGTTATAAGGTTATAATAATTTGGTAATTACAATACTTAGGGTAGTTATATTGGCAAAACGTGATTAAGTAATTAGAGCAAAAATTAAAAGTTTTTCCCTAAGGATAAAATGAAAGTTTAGAAAATGACATTAAAAAGCTTACACTAACTGCGATCCCTCTAACTTTTTATATTGCATAGATAGTGACTTTTTAACTGGAATCAAAATTATCGATGAATAATTAGAAACATAATTAACATAGTATTACAAAAAATCCAGAATCGTGACATAATTGACGTGGTAGATTTTAATTTTAATTTAGAAATTAAATAAGTAATCTTATACGCAACATGGTGACTTTCAAATCGATATCAAAATTTGTAGATGAGTAATTATAAATAGGGAAAATGACCTGTTTCATCCCTCATATTTTGTTAAAAATATTCTTTTCGTCCCTCATATTTAAAACGAAACAAATTGATCCTTCACATTTTAAAAATCCAAAACTTTTACATCCTAGAAATAAACTTCTTAGTTGTGAAATCAAACCATCTAACAACCCCGTTACAAATTTTGAGGGTAAGAATTGGTAGATCACACGCAAAACATATTTCCAACAAATAAATTAAAGCAATTTAAAAAATCTTAATTAAAACCCATTTTGTTCTTTCAAAAAAATGAAAATAGTGCTAAAGCTCTCAAGCACTAAACCCTTAGTGCAACAAAACTGAGGAATATGTCTAAGGGTTTTAGTGCTTGAGAGTTTTTGTGACGGCCCCACCTCTCCCTAGGGTAACCTAGAGGGTTCGGCGGACCGTCTGCACAACTCTCGCCGAAACTCTATACAAACCTCAACCAAATTACAGTTCGATTCCAATAAATACAATATTTACATCCCATTTCATGTCCAAGCGAATGCTAATACAATTTCAAGAAATAAAGACAATCCAAATAAAGTCTCCGCTTCACTTGAACTCTTCCATTCCTGTTCCTGCAAGGCAACTAAATATTTTTGGGTGAGCTAAAGCTCAGTGAGTGCTCAGTGAAAATCGGTGAGCAAAAATCTCATTTAGTTTAAAAACATTGATTTCCCAATCAATTCCATAAAGTCTTTGAGTTTTTCAAGTCATTTAGCTAAAATCTTGTATTTAAAATTCCAAACGAAACATCAAGGAGACAGTTAAGCAATTCAATAACATATCAACTCAACCACTCAATATATACCAAATCAATAACAGAAATAGAACAATACAATCAAAGGATACGAGCGGCTCCAAAGTCAATTCAATTCTACACTTTGATCTTATGTTGACACTCCGTCAACCAATTAATCGTAGAACTCCAACCCGTCCACCTTATCACCCACTCTGGCCAGTCCACTCAATAACAATATCATTAACAATAATGATAATAGCCTGAGCATCTCAAGCCTCCCAAGCTTACAGCACAGAGCAACCCGGGGTCAATAACAGTAACAATTAGCAATACCAGCTTGAGGCTTACAGCACATAGCAACTCAAGCCTCCCGAGCTTACAGCACACAGCAACTCGGGCCAATAACAGTAACAATAGCAATTACCAGCTTGAACTTACAGCACACAGCAACTCAAGCCTCCCGGGCTTTCAGCACACTTTGCTACCCAGGGTAAAAATATTAAGTTACAATATTCGGAATCTCCAAGTTAGCATTGGGACTGACTTCGACCAAACCCTGGCCGGCTCGAATAGTCCGTCTAACCCAGAGATCGGGCATAGTCACTTCTCCAGGAGGTGGGGTGTTACCCACAACAAAGTGACCAGCCCACATGCACATCACATCACATATCCACACATCACACATCCAATATCGAATATTGAGACCTAAATCGACGTGCGATAAGATACACCCCCGTCTAAGTCTCATTTGGTCACATAAGGCAGTGAACACAATAAGAATCCAATTACTCACTAAAAGATAAACCAGTTCGCAAATCCATTCACCAAACACCTTTAGTAACAGTAAATTACAGTTCTATGGAATCTAGTGCACATTAGCAAAAGTCCTTAAGCAAATCATTTGGCGAATATTCAGCATATTTAACTAAAACACTTGAGTAAAGCATTTAGAAAAGATGACCACTCACATTAAGCACATAAAGCAGATTTTACTAGAACACTTTGGGAAATCCTTTAGCAAGTAAAGAACACTCACCATATAAGCAAAATAACGTCCAGATTATCCTTTCGGATAACACCTTAATCACCAAGGAACCCTAAAAAATAACCATAAGAAAATATACGATTCAACCATCAAAATATTTGGTAGATCAAAGAAAATCCGAATACCTACTAGTACAAGGTATTAGTATGAGTTTTAAAGTAAAAAGAGTACTTTTAGATCAAAGGGCATAAGTAACTAAGAGTTTTCCAAATCAAACATAAAACTCAACCTAAAGGGTTTAGAAAATTTCATCGGAAAAAGGAAACGAAACGGAAACGGAAAACACCTAGTGCGAGGTGCACTATGTGCACGATCAGATTTGACACTTCCTATGATTTTAATCATAACTCAATTTATGATTATCGGATTGGAGTGTACGAGGTGGCGTTTCGAAGCTAAGACAATGAACTACAACTTTCAAGAAGATATCAAAGGCTAAATCCAATGTTTCAAGGTCAAATTCGGCTGAGACAGTAGCTGAAGTGAACTGCCTCAAGAAGTTAACGGTTATGCTGGACAGTTTTGCCGGTTAAGAACGTTTTAACCGTTACATGTGCAAAACTTGGTCAAATGACCTAAGAATTTACAAGTGGATAGAAAAGACTGTGCTTGACAACTTCCATGAAGACACTGTTAGCTAAATCAACTCGAAAATGCCCCAGATTTAGCAAGAACAGTCCAGCAAATGATCTATTGCAGGCTGAAGAACAGGACATACTTAAACAGGCATAACTCAACATTCAGAAATCCAATTCAAGTAATTCCAAATGCGTTGGAAAGATAAGAGATAGAGCTACAACTTTTGTGAAGACCATTTCTGCCCAGATTTACTCCTTCCAGGTCAAAAACACGAAAAATGTCCCAGAGGTTTCAATCTCAGGTTCAAAATCAGATTTATAGACAGACCAGATTTAGACAGTCATATCTCAGCACACACAACTCCGATTCAGGTGATTCAAAGCCATTTGAAAGCTAAGATACAAGGCTACAATTCTTAAGAAGGCATCAAAAGCTAACTCATTCATCTTCCCAGCCAAACGAGCCAATTACAGAGGCTGATTATCATTTCGGATAGAAACAGGGCAGCAGGGGTAAATTAGTCATTTCACAAGCTATCCTGCTCCGATTGAGCTGAAAATTTACAGGCATAATCTACACTCAATTCTCTACAACTTTCATGTTTTGTGCTAAGGCTAATTCAGCCTCCATCATACCCGAATATTCAAGCCAATTTCGGACAAGAAATCTGGAACAGTAATCAAAACTGCCAAATTCATTCAATCAATTTCAACCCACGAATTTCCAGCTATGAAATCAGTTCCTAGCTTAGTAACTCCAACTTCTAGTTACTACTACAAGCTATACCATAAGAATTGAGAGCTAGGAAATCAGGTTACCTTTCAATCTTCAAGAAACAAAGCTGGACAGAGATGATGAAGACAGCCAGCAGCCAATCGTTCCTTCTCCTTGCTTTCACACATAATTGGAGGGATAAATAGTGGATTGAATTCCCAGATTTCCTCTGGTTTTTCTCCCCTTTTCCTCTCTATTTTCTCTCTCTCTCTCACGGCTCTCTCTCCCCCTTTGTCTCTTGTTGTTTTTGGTCTTGTCTTGGTTAATATAACTTAGTCAAAGTACCAAGTTAAATCCAAGTTTTGCTTTTGTCTCTTGGGTCAATTTTGTCAAGTTTCAACTTCCAACCACAATTAGCTTAGGTAAACCTAGCACAACTCATTTCCCTTGGCTTGCACTCTTGCCAATTGGTTTGAGAAATTGTATTCTTATCACTTTAATCCATAAACTATTAACTTAGATTAATCCACGTAATCCAAAATCACCAATGGCACTTAATGAATCCAATCATCAATAATGCACCTTAATCACCTTTGCGCTAACTCTCATTGTCTCGCATGATCCCAATTGAAGACCACACTTTTTAGTTTGAATAAAACTAGGGGTTTGACAAATAAATTAGGATTTTCACAAAAATCAAGTTTCTTATAAAATAGGGTGTCAAGAAATCACCTTTGCATTCAACTAGGGTTTTTTTTTAAAACAAAATTTTAAACATCTTAGAGCAAACTTAATTAATCAAATGACACCAAAATTAACAAACAAAATCAAGTGTACAAAACTAGGATGTTGGAAAAATTTTAAATCCTTAAGCCCAAAATTCATAAACCACAACTTGCACGTAAAATGTCATTGCCAAAATTAATAAACCAAAATTAACACATAAAATGTCATTTTAGAAAATACGGGATGTTACAGTTTTAGCACTATTTCGTTCTTTTCAAGAAGCAAATGGGTTTTAATTAAGATTTTTTAATTGTTTTAATTTATTTGTTGGAAATATGTTTTTGCGAGTGATCTATCAATTCTATCCCCCAAATTTGTAACCGGGTTGTTAGATGGTTTGATTCACAACTGAGAGTTTATTTCTAGGATGTAAAAGCTTGGGTTTTTAAATGTGAAGGACCAATTTGCTTCGTTTTAAATGTGAGGGACGAAAAGAATATTTTTACGAAATGTGAGAGATGAAACATGTCATTTTCTCTTATAAATATAATTAACATAGTACACCAAGAAACTAGAATTGAGATTATAGATAAAATAATCATAAACATAAATCACATAATACAAAAGTTTCAGAGATTGAACGTTTGAATTATTAAAATAGCTAGATAGTTACCAACTTAAGTTCTAACTCCGCAACTAGTTGTACTGGACATGACAGACTATAAATCACAAATTTGACTAGTAAAATAGTGTCAAAATTTTAGAATTTTTAAATATTAACATTATCTAATGATAAGGATAATCAATTATAGTAAAAATCAAAATTTACTCTTAAAAGTAAGTGCTAAATTAAAAGATTTTGTTGTGATATGGATTATCTAATGATAGCAAATCCATTGAAACGAGCAAGCAACGATATCTAGACAAATGTCAATTACAATCTCGTGTTCAAATTAATATACATATCCAAACAAATGCACTTGATGATAAAGTAAAGCTGTGAGGACTCATGTTTTTATTTCTTAAAATAATTATTTTTTATAATTATTTGCCTTAATATTGGTTAATTATATTATTGTTACATGAATCGTTTTCAAATTTCGCCTTATCGCGCGCGAATCGAAAGTTCGCGCATTTCGCGTCAAAACAACTAAGTGGAAATTTAAGAAATTATACTAGACTATTAAGAGTGAATAATTATAGTGTTAAAGGAATTACATTTGAGAATTAGTGCATAAGTGAAACAAACAAGAGAGAAAACGGTGGTACGACACCCGTGCGCGACACTATTCCTAGTTGACTTTTGAACACCTTTTGGCCACAAATTCCTTAAGCTTCCAAAGGAAGCTTCACAACACAAAACACTCTCTCTCCTTACTCCCTAAGCTTGGCCGAAACAGCAAGGAAAAGAAGAAGAGAAGCTCCACTCCATTTCACTTCATCTTGCTTCCATTTCACCTCTCAAATTGCAACCAAACTCACAAACCACTTGGAGATTAGCTTGAGTTTGGAGAAAGGCTTCATCTTGAGGGATTTCTTGGAGGTTTTTGTGGTGAAATTTCTGGTTTCTTCAAGAACTAAGGAGGTAACCATCAACTCCTCTAATCTCTCCATTTAATACAAGATTTATGGTTGGTTGTGCAAGGTTTGCAACCCAAAGCTTGAACTAGGTAGAGGACTTGAGGAAATTATTTTTCTTGCTTTTATTGTTAGGCTAGTGGACTTGGTGTGACCTCTAGGTAGCTGCCTTGAGGATTAAATGCTTGTTTAATGTTGTTTATGTATTGAATGAGAGGAATTACGGTTAGAAATGGAGAGAAAGTTGAGAAATGAGAGGAACTAGAACTGGCCGAATCTGTCCAGTGCTTTTCATACCTGCCTTTCAAATTTTTGTGGGTTGTTTTGCTGCGAAATTGGTTGATATATGTTGTATATGGTGTGTAGAAAGTTTCTACCAAAAACCATTTGAATTGGTTGAGCAAAACTTGAAATTTCAAAATTTGAAGAAAACTGGAAAATGTGTTCAGGCAGTCTGAACAGTGCCCCTTTGATCGAACATAACTTTTTGTACAAAAGTCAAAATCGAGTTCTGTTTGCGGCATTTGAAACTAGAAATTTGTAGCTTTCCAACGGTATAAAATTCACTTTCTAGTTTGAAATGAGTGAACCGTAGTGATTCGTCAAAGTTTGCTGTCCTGTTCTGATGGTCTATCCGAGAGAAAGGTAGAAGCTGCAACTTGTGGCTTGAATTCGAATTACTTGTGAACTGATTTTGAGAACGACTTGTTCTGATGAAATGTAGATTTTTTATTCTAGTTTCCAACGCCATCAACCATTCTCAATTTCAAGTTGTATTGAGTGAGATATGGTTCAATTTACAAACTGTTCCAAAGCTGGAAATCTGGAAAACCCTTTCTTCTTGCTAGCCGACTGGTTGGGTTTGATTTGGGACGTTTTGTTTCGAAAATCTTGATATCCATTGCTTGTCAAATGCTTATTAAGTGTTCCTAGAACCTTGGTTTCAAAAATGGATAGAATTGGAGTTGATTTCATTGGGCAAATGTTTGAAAAAGGAAAAGAAAGCAAGAAAACAGATTTGCTTTAAGAATTTCCTAAACTTTGGTAGTTTTGTTAACTACCTTCCCGTACAATTTTTTAGGTGAAATTTTATAGAAGAGTAGTCCTCATATGGAAGTTGAAT